>JAWPHD010009044.1:0-108328 GCA_037043455.1 Cyrtodaria siliqua | reverse complement strand
CCTAATTTCTATCAACATGGGTACATGGGGTATTTTTATGCAAATTTGACGATTATAGTCAAAGAAATTAGGATTTTTGTTCACTAGCCCCGATTCATTATATAATCATTTGGACCATTAAAATGTTCGTAAGCCCGACAGATTTTTTTTTCTAGATTTTTACTAGCCAGAATTAATATTTACTAGTTTTTCACCTTCAGGCTAGTGCTAATTTCGACCACTTCGATTATATTAAACACTAATACTAGACACAAGTCTGTATCATGTCTGCTAAAGTTGAAAATAAAAATACTGCTTCCTTGTGTAGCAATATAATCCCAGGACTCACCTTCTCGAAGACCAAGTCTATTACACCCTTCAGTCGGTCTTCAGTATCAATAGGCAAAGACTGCATCTGCGACACCAACTTTTGAAACATCTGTGGCGTCAGTTTGTTTAATATACTTCTTGTTTTCTTGTATAGTTCCTATAATACGAAAATATTAAAACTGTTTTGCAGTGTGTAATTAATACTTTTGGGAGTGTAAACTGGGCAAAATGAGTTTGTTAATATCAGAGGTTTTGCATTTGCCGAGTCTTTTTAAGTTCTATTTTTGAAACGCATGCTATATGCATTTTTTTCATTGAATAAAAGAACACAGATATATTTCATGTTAAACACTGGATCACAGTGTTTTTTCCATTACATATTTCCTTCTACCATGCACACCTCAGAAATGACACTCATCAACAGACAAGATGTTCAGAGACTCTAGTCTGTATCATGCCATTTTCATCATAAAGTACACACTGGAACAGGAATTGAACAAGTTGAGTGACACCTCACAAGTCCTGTTTGGAGATAATCTTTTCCTCCACTTCTAACAGTGGAGCTGGTGTTGGTGTTTAAACTTTCCAATCTTCTAGACATTTCCGTATTCCTGTTAAGGAAAGAAAAGTGTGAATTCAGTTTCTCCTTGGTAAGCGAGACGTCCGATGTCCCAGTCGCAATTCCACTTCTCTCTATAAACACTTACCTCCGTTTTATCTTCATCTTCTTTAGTCTCCTTCACATCCTTGTGTCCGGGCTTCCAGGCTTCCTTGGCATGATGAAGCTCTATTTCCTTGGAAATGGACAGGTTTATCTGTCGTTGGCCTGGACCACCCTGGCCTCCTTGACCCTGACCACCTGGACCCTTATTCTTCTGGTTACTGGCCTGTCTGGGCAATCCTCGGGACTGGAGTAAAACCATGCACATTTTTAAATCAGATAATCCAACAGTCATTTCAGTGCTTCGTTTTTATCTTAATAAATCTGAAAAGATATCCAATTTATTTATATATCTATGTACCGTATTTACCCAATGACTCCGGACACTCATCAATTCCGGATAACTAATTAATTGAAGAAAAAAATAACTCTACTGATAGATTTTGATAGCTTGACCAGCCATGGGAACCTGTGAAGTTTTATGGAAATAGTTTCAGAGAAGTAGTCGCCACAAGTTTTTCCTATTATCACTCTATTTAAAAAAAAGATGGTCGCAGGCATCCATGTTTGACACAGAATCATTGAATTTTGTTTAGGGCCAACTACATGTCATGCCAGTCATTTTAGTAAAGGTTCCAAATCAATACCACTATGTTTTTTGATAAGTAGTTGCCACAAACGAGTATATAAGCTGTGGCAGACATCTTGAATTTCCGGCCAACCTTATCTTTGTTTTATTCATAAGCTTTACCTACTCCTATAAAATGTTGAACTTCCAGTATTTCACTTAGTCATATTTCTACAAAATACAGATTTTTTTAATATTTCAACATATTCCTATAAAATAGATTTTTAATATTTAATTTCAACATATTCCTACAAAATATAGATTTTTTAATATCTCATGTCTATAAATTGCTCCGAAAAATATTTCCATTGATACGCTCAAATAAAGCTGCCGAGTCTGTAACAAGAAATACAACACTGAAATGCCAAAAGTATCTGCAGCCTGCAATTTCCATCCGACTGATCAAAAGGAAGTCCAGTATCCAACATAGTTTAGACAGTATACAGATCCTATGAATATTGGTGTAACTTACCATAGACAAACATCTACACATGTTGGCATAGGCTACACTGAAGTTTGGCTCACTGATGGCCTGACATTATAAATTTAGTCAATGATGTTAATTAAGCCTTCAAACTCCAACTATCCTAAGGCCACACAATCAAATTTTCATCCGAATCCAAAGCAATAACAAAGGAGGGATATAAACATGCATTTGTACATTTCTCAAATCTGAGCAAAGGGTCAGCTAACAATCTGTCTCAGTAACGAGGAATTCATTTGTCTTCATTCATCAGTAAGACAGAGATAACGTCATCATTAACAGATCTTAGAAACCAAAATCCTGACAGGGGTTATATCTACAAACATCTGGACAAATCCAACTGTCATATATTTTGTTTAAAGGCAGAATATGCTTTAAACGTATAATGGAATTGCTGACGAATCCTTACACCTAAGGGAATCACGCAATTCAATCAACAGACTGAACTTACAAGTAAAGTAAGTTTAAAGTAGAATATCGCTTAAGCCGGTGCTAGGAGGCATGAGGTGTTGCACTGAACTTTACCTCTCATAAACAGACTCAATAAAACCCGAGTCTGCTACTTTTATCTTTTGCTTGTGTTTGTTGCTTCCAAGGGATCCCCTTTTCAGTATTTATTACAATCTATGTCAAATGTTTTTAGTATGTGATGCGTTAAGTATATACTATTAACGGTATCCTCAGAACGTTGTGCTATTAAAGCATAACACAGGTTGTGTGCTAGGCCAACTGGTTTATTATATTATAGAACAGGTATTGTCCATGTAAACAATGTTTTCAAGTTCGCTTAACTTTATGCCCAAGGGTTAATTTCAACCACCTAATTTCAATCAACATATGGGTACATGAGTGTTTTTATGCAAATTTAATGATTCAAGTCGAAGAAATTAGGATTACACATCACATAATGTTGGTGTATAGTTCTAGTCCACACTGTCCATGGTCATCTATGCTCATTCCACACCATTCCTTTGGTGTAATATTTACTTTCATTGCCTGGACATGTATATTTGGAAGCATTTTTTCAGCGCTCTCATTCAATATAAAATTCACTACACCGCAGTTCTAGGTTTAATGTGTTTCACCACAAAATCTTTCCCGTCACTAAGATTCGTCAACAACACAAGTTGAATTTCACATGTAAAAATGCAGTTAACTTCCACCACACTACAATATTAACATCGTCTTGCAGCAATTTCATTGTTTATATCACAATTTTTTTCATAAAGAAAACAAACAAAAAAGAGAAGTTATATATCAGTACCAGCAAATATACTCCACTTGTCTATCAAGTCACTTTGTCGCAACAAGTAATTTTGTTTTTATAACATAATTATACATACACAGCCATCAGTGAAAAACAATAATATAAGTAATGACACATCAGCAAATCCACCGATGTAGAATTATATTTTGATGCACAGGTATTTCCACGACACGAGATGTAAACTGACAAAGATGAGGATGTAGATCTTTTTAAATTTTAATTAATCTAAGGGATGTTTCTCTCAGCTATCTTCCTCGCTTCTTCTAGCCATGTGAAAAACTGCACAACTTGTTTTAACGCCGCCCCTTTTTCAGCAGGCTCATCGCCAGATTTCTCCCAATGAATAAATGCATCCTCTGATATAATGTCCTCGTCATATAAAGTATCAAACATTGTCCGCAATACACCTGCAATACAAAATGAAATAAGATATAATCACACAATTCCATTATTTCTAGCAATACAATCTGAATGTATCCCAATATTATGTTTGCTCTTGTCTAGTGCAATACTTCTGAAACAAAAAAATTCAATAACTCGAGAGGGTTTATGCCGGTACAGTTTTATTTAGGTCAAGTGTATAATAATTCAGTATTTACGCAAATAAGTTGCAGCTAAAATATTATTTCTTAAATGAATATTAACATGCATATATGATATTGAACATAAACGGCATTTTGACGAACAAGAAAATGGTCTAGTTTTAGTAGTTTAGGCATCACTTCTGAACAAGATTTTAATCTGGAAAGTCACAATCTGTTTAATGGAGTTTTACGTCATTTTGAGCACGTTAAGATCTTTTTTGTAGTAAAGGCAGACCGCACAATCTTTCCTGGGAAGAACCAGTACAGTATACCTCCCGCCATCATAAGAATCAACACTTTCTTACTTCACAAGTCGAGTGTGGGATTCGAACCCGCAGCAGAGAGGCAAGAACATTTTAGACACAGTGTCTTGGATGATATGTCATGTTTACTGATAAACAAACGATATACGTACCTGGGGGATGTTCTAGTTTTGTAACTAAGGCCTGTAAAGCATATAAACCCTCTGCAACAGGTCATGCCTGCTTTTGAGATCGTTTGGTTCTACTCTCTCTTTTCCCTTATCACCTACAAAAGACTATAAGTTATAAATTGGTCCAATTCAATTAAAATATTACAGACAAACTTGTATATAATTATTTACCAATCATTTCATATTAAAATTTTACTGGATATTTATCCCAACATTTGTTTTAATGGGATATTTCCCGTTTCTGTTTTGTTTAATGATATTACATATAGTTGTGAGAAATGTGCTTTCTCTTACAGCTCTAAGAGGAGCTGAATATTTCAAGTCAAATTTGATGTACCGATACTTTTTATATGCCAGTAAATTTGTTTTTAAACAGGTGAGGCTTTAATAGATTTAAGCCAGTATTAGATAATGTTTTATGATCTTAATACATGAATTGTATGCTGTCATCTTGAACCAATCAAAGTGCAACTGAGCAATCAAAATAAGAAATCTGTTTTACCTTGAATTGCACTGTTGCAGACCGCAGTCATTAATGCTCCAATACATTTGGGTCTTTTTGTCGTGGTTTCATCAACATTGGTTTCTATCCAATCAAATACCACCTCGTTGTCAGCCTTATTTACCACAATGAGTTCATGAAGTTTCTCTGAGAGTTCAGAGATTGGAAAACCGGTGGTTGGTGTAGTGGAAACACTGTCGTCACGATTTGTGAATTCCAGTTTCTATACAACATAAAATTAACTAGTTAGGATACTACACATCAAATAATAACTTCATGACTTTTGTCTGTTAATATTTCATCGTTTTGCATAGACCAATCTAAAATAGAAAATAACAAGAATGTCACCAGTAAGTGACAAATGACCCTGAAGTTCATTCAAGCACCTGGTTCTTGCGTGTGACACATTCTTTTTGTGATCAATGTTTATGTAAAGTTTCATGAAATTCTCTTCAGTACTTTAGAAGTTATCGCTGAGGCATGATTGTTTCAGACATATGGTGCGATCGGGAGCATAACTACTTATAATAAATATATACTATTCAGAGTTTGCTAAGCATCGAGATTTCAGTTCCGACATTTTACGGTGGCAGGTTTTACCAACAGCATAGAACTCAACAATTAATTTATTTTTACAATTAATTTATGTAAAATACATTATTTTATAGTCATTTTATATTTTTGCACGTCACCCAACACAATAACGATATTTGAGGTGAAAGGCGAAACAAGAATGGTGCTTAGCAAACTTTGAGTATAATCAACTAACAAGATCTGACCACTCTAGACCTAACGTCACCCACAACTTGGCAATCTTCCTGTGAACCTGTACAAGGAAAATAGGAAATGTTATATTCTGAACCCGAGATTGGGACATCTCATTTCTACCTACAACAAGTAGAAACATGAGTTTCTCT
Organism: Cyrtodaria siliqua; assembly: GCA_037043455.1. Taxonomy (NCBI): domain Eukaryota; kingdom Metazoa; phylum Mollusca; class Bivalvia; order Adapedonta; family Hiatellidae; genus Cyrtodaria; species Cyrtodaria siliqua. Next base: position 102,543 of record JAWPHD010009044.1, on the reverse strand, counting down.
GTGAAAGTTGTGCTATAATGAGGGAGTGTTTATTAAAATCCATTTTAGTGGACCAAGCAGAAAATCAACAATAACAAGATCATTTTATGGAAAGATGCATACAAGCTGTTGTGGTCTTCGACCAAAAAAGAAAGAGAAAAACAACTAGAAGGGTGTTCCATAGAACACTCGTCGTCAGCCATGTGCTTTTTTATCAGCAAGGACAATCTAATTATAACTAAGTTTGAAGAATTATGGAGCTGTTTTATTTTTAAGTTTTGAAAAGGGGCATAACTCTGTATTCAATTTGGATAAATGATAAGGAACAACTGTATAAAGTTTCATGACCACAGGTCAATACATAGTTATGAGCTTGGTTAGGTGGCCGGTTAAAGCTTTATGAAAGGGTCATAAATCTGCTGAAATAAAATTCAGAGTTATTGAACATGTCAATGGCATCTGAATAATGGACAAAGAAGAACGGTATCGAGTTTTATGACGAAAGTCTATATTTTGCTATGTTATGAGTTTCGTAAGGTTGCATGTTAAAATTCTATATGAAAAGGGGCACAACTCTGCCGAAATGAATTAGAGTTATTGGACAAGCATAACGGCATTCCTTGGGGTTAAGATGGATGTGTGTGAAGCTTCACGAACATATGTCAGATAGTTTTCAAACTATGGCCAGTTATGAGTTTGGGTAGGTTGAAGGTTAATGTTTTATGAAAAGAGGCCAAAATGAAAGTCAAGAGTGTAATGACATTCATTAAGGTAAGTCGAAAGTGCGTGTACAAGTTTTATATACACAGGTCAAATAAGTTATGACCAAGGTCAGGTTAAAGTATGATGGACACAACAATACCATCAATTCCTTTTCTACAAAATTAAGAAGAGAACATCCAGTAAGTGAGCAAGAAGTGCCTAGTTGGAATCTACATAGTCATACAGAGTATATATAACATGTATGAAGAATGTAGCTGCAAGACAAGGCCGATATCACAATTGGTATGAATGTTCAAAACGGACACATTGCTAGATCTATAAAGAAACAACTTATGTGGCTATTTTGTTTCAATGTATGCACCATATGTCATTGTTCGGATGTTGATTCACAAAGCAACTGGCTTAAGCAGTGCATATATGTAACCTATACATAGTATTTACAAAAAAACAACACAGCCTATTCAATGAAAACATACACTGGTTCCCAAGAAGGCACTTCTGAAATTGAACACCCACTCATAAATTCAAAATTGAGTTTGAAGAACTCAATTTCGAAAAATAGGGTTCACCGATAGATGTTTATTTAATAGCCTTCCTGGAGTTCCAGGTATGTATGAATGGAATAGCCCTGATCATATAGCTACAATATAAGGTTTTATTTCAGTTCTTTACTGCTTTGACTGTCGTATTCATATTTATACTGTCATGTTCATACAATTATATAGCCCGAATCAATTAAAATAGACTGTTACCTCAAAAGTATGAAATGTTCAAAACGGACACAGTGATAAATCTGTAAAGAAACAACTAATGTGAATATTTAGTTTCAATGTATGCACATATGTCATTGTTTGGCAGTTGATTCACCAAGCAACTGGCTTAATTAGTGCAAAAACTCCACAACGTTTGGCAAATACAATTAGTGTTGTGTTAATAACCCCATTGACTGGTCTAACAAACGCAAGTGCCAAATGCCATTGACTCGCATACCTATTATAGACACTTGCAGAATTTTACTTTATAAAGATTTATTAGTAACCCCGATTTACTTTTAACCCCGAGGTCTCCATTTAAACAAAACTTGGTACAGCAGGTGATCTTAAGAGGATCACAAGCAATATGCGGAGTGGTAGCTCTTGTGGTTTCAGAAGATGTAAGTTTTCCTTTATACGTTTTCCTATGTAAAACATGTGACCAATGGGAAAGGATTAAGTTTCGCACTTTTACCTTTTAAACAAATCAGGTAGGACTATTATACTAATGCAACACGATGGATCTATTTCTTGTGATTTCAGATTTTTTAAAGATTTTCCTATACAACTTCGTGATTCTGTGAACCTGGGCTAGGCCTATTTTAACTTCAGCGTTACCATAATCTGTCCGATGCAACATGCAAAATACAAGACCTCCAGTAAACATGGTAGAGGACAACAGGCTTATGCTACATGCAGTATATATTGCATGCCCTGTGGTTTCAGATTGTTTCTGTACAAGTAATACATGTATATGGCCACTGGGACAGGACCAAATTTTCTCCAGGACAACCATCTGGTACTTCACTTGATATAAATTTAAATCATTTAATTAAACCAAAATCTCTTGAGAAAAACTATTAAATATTAAAATACACATCTAAATATCCAAATTTAAAATGTTTAAAATGGACACATTGTTCGCCAGCAGTACACCGGCCTTGTTGTTGGTGATCAGTGGCTGACATGCCTGCTTGAGAAAGCTCAGCAGTACGCTGCCATCCTGAATCATGGGACTGATCAGCCAGATCTTGGGGATGTCGATCTCCATGTCTTCAGCATTCTCCAGTACTTCTAACAGCCTGTGTGTAACCGGAAAGTTTTCAATTCATGCAAGTACAAGTCATTCAAACATACCTTTTATATTTCAAAGCTACCTAGATATCAGAATTCTCCACAGGCCATTTTAAGCACAGCACTGTCAAAGTGTTGGCAGTTTCCAAAACATAATTATATACCTGGGTGTTTGTCATTGATGTCCTAACTTAGAAAATTAAGTCTCGAGATATTATTGTTGAAATAAGGAAGAATCAGTTGTATGTAGCATGTAACAATCGTTCAGTGATATTACGACAGTGTCTACTTGCAATAGTGTGCTCAATGCTTAACCTTGTAGTGCTGTCACACTGGAATAACGCGCCATAGACACACAACACGATACCCCACCCAGTCACATTACACTGACACAGGGCCGACTAGTGTTGTTACGATAAATCGGTTTGATCGATACACGATCAGTTATGCCTTTGATGTGATTAATCTGTTACAATTTGTCATGATCGACTTTACTCGATTGTTGAAAATTGTGGCGTATTTCATTCTTTTGTACTAAAATATACAAGAAAACAAGAAATGTCGCTGTGACAAATGCCCCAAAGTGGTTTTGAACTTTGACCTATAAGTGTGACCTTGACCTGACCAGATATTCTGATGATCGATCATGAATTTTCAGCCGATTCCCAACACTAGGGCCGACAACTCCTAGAACTACTTTTTATTATTTTGAATGTTAAGCAAAGGATTTTATAAGTCTTTGGTATGAATAAAAGGAAGACACCAAGCAATAGTAACAGGAGTTACATTTAAAGTTCTGCGGCCATGTTTTATTTCATGAACATGTTTATGTTTATTAAATCGAAATCAATACATAACTATAGATATTTACAATTCACACATTGCAATATCTGTGAAAAGCGAGAATACGATTTTATTTGATGACGTAGAAAACTTTAAACAGGTATTCATCTACAGGTAAATGTATTTATCAATTATCTGGCAATAGTTGTGCAGCTGTACAATTCAGATTTACCTCTTTTCCCATGCAGTCACGCAGTGGTAAAAGTAGTATCTACGTCATGCAAATACTACTTATTTGTACATGCAACTAAGTAGCGGATTTAAATATATGTTTCTCTCCGGGACTATCAAGAAATGTCCATATGCTGTTTAAGAATTAAATTTGTTAATTGATAATATTACAAAAAGGGTGGCCATTCATCTTTAAATCCAGTAAAGATGTCCAAAATAAGACAATCAGTCCAATAAATTAATTGAATTGGGTTTAAGGTACACCAACACATGAAAGTTTATATGGCGCCTAACCAACTAGAAAGAAGGTGCCAGGCTTATCCTCAATTAAATGGACCAAGGAATTAAAATACACACCCTTTTAGGTAACTTTCCACAGTGATGTGTTTGTCTTTAAGAAGATCATGTAGTAAATGGAATTATAAACAAGCTGATGATGATTTAATGGTGAAAGTTCCTTGACATATTCTACAGCCTCCTGAAATGAAAGAACATCAGCAGAGATTTTATAAAATTGTTCAGAGTCAACAACATTATGTTACCAGTGTGTTTATTGCAAACTGGTAAAATCCCTTAGCTAAAGCCAACTCAGATACCTTAATTGGTTAATGATTACTTTTATCGGACTGTTCCTTGTAGCTAGAAATTGCTTAATGGAAAAAGAACAGAAGACTAATAAACATTGTTTTAAACATATGGATCTTTTATTTTATAAAGCTCATATTCTCATTATTTTTACTTGTTTAATTTTGTTTAAAGTAAAGTTTTCATATTCTTAGATTTTAGTGTTGTTTGTTACTTTTGAATATGTAGTCCACTGCAATACAAAATGACATGCATCAATATGGGTTTGGCGTATCACAACACGCTTTAATCGTATCGCGTCCCCTTAGTTGTCACCAACCGATTCTTGATAGAGTCCTAACCACCCATGATCCAGTAATGTTTAATGAATAATAACAGCCTTGAAAGCATAAAATACGTCAAAGGTTCAACATACACGACTGGTTTAAGGTTTAAAATACAAGACTGGTCTAAGGGTTCAAAATACAAGAATGGTTTAAGGTTCCAAATACAAGACTCGTTTAAGGTTCAAAAAAAGGTTCAAAATACAAGACTGGTATACCTTAATGTCCTGTATGCAGGTACTCATCCAGGATAGCTTTGGTTTTCTTCTCCATCTCCTCCGCTGTCAGTTCCTTCACGGCAGTAGATGCTGGGGCTGCGGGCTTCTCCTGGTAGTCGCTGTCCAGGTCTCGACCTCGACTTCTTTCTCGCCGATTACTCTCCATAGACTGGCTTGAACCAATCGCTCTGTAGATAAACGTGCAACTTGCATTATTTACTATCTCATCCATAATATGTATCTAGTGACAAACTCAGATGAGAAGTTTCGGCTTTTTTTGAAAATAGGGTTAGAGCCCTTGGATTAGCCACATGGAATTAAGAAATTCAGCAGGATAAAGGCTATTCCGTTAAAACATACCGTGGACCCCAGGAAAGCGATTTAATAAACATCTGAGTGAATCATATTTTCCGAAATTTGGTTATTTAAATTTTACATCTATGTTCAATTTCAAAAGTGCCTTCCTGGTGTCCCATATACGTTTTAATGGAATAGCCTTGACCTTAACATAGAGAAATGTTGAATAATGTTGAATTTGATTAAAATTTATTTTATCTGGAAGAAATAAAATCACTAACTCACATGTCTCTGTAGTTAAATATACATGGATGATACAGGGATGTCTCTAATTTTTGAAACAGGTGGCTACTTTGATTTTACAGGCGGCTGGCTACCAGTAGTGATCGAGCAAAGCGAGTGAGGTTGTTAGGGGATCCACGGGCATTCTCCACCACGGATAAGCATGTGGTCTCATTACATGTAAACTCCTGTTTTTGGTGTTAAGGTCTGGATTTTTAGTTAGTTCAGGATTCTTTCAGACGATGAAATAATTCAATAATTTAAATAAAATGTATAAATAAATGGTTACAGTCGGCTCGAAATTCAAAACAGACGGCAATTATAGCTGGCTGCCAGCTATTAGAGACAGCCCTGATACAAACTGTTCTTTGTACTAGTGATATTAAAGAGAAAGCAACAATTAGAAATATTGCCAAAGACATAACCAAGATTTTGTCTTCAGCACTTTGTTGCAATCAGTTGTTAGATATTGTCATTGCAGATATAATTCTACCACAAGCATCATGCGTAATTTATATGACACTCTGGCAGGCAGTCCGCCAAATACTCTTCTTATAGAGGTAACATGTCTGTCAACATACTTGGCAGCAGCCACAGCCTTTTCTCTTTCGGATTCCTGAGATTGTCTGGAAATGAGTGATGGAGGTCGCCCAAACCCACGACCTCTGGAATCTCCGCGGGTAGGACTGGCACCACCGTATCTTCGACTAGAAGCATTATCAGGCTTGCTGAGGGCAGAGAATCTGTAATACGAATGATGAGTGAAGAACAGTTTCTTTGTTTAGTGTTTTACGTCATTTTCAACACATGTAAGGTTATATATGACGGTAGATTTTTGTGGTGGAGGCAGACCACCCACTTTTTCTGGGTAGAACCAGTACTGTACACCTCCCGCCATCTGTAAGAATAGACACTTCCTCACTGACAAGTCGAGCTCCCAGTGGGATTCGAACACGCAGCGGTGAGAGGCGAAGATTTACAACGCAACGTCATTAACGATTCGGCCACGGAGACGCTTAGTGAAGAACAGACAACTACTAATGACATATTGGAGTTTCTATATGTTTGATGTCACATGGTTTTATTGAACAAAACAAATATTTATGTGCTTTTTTGTGTGAGTTGAAAAAAGATGAAAAATGTCAAACCGTCTAAAGCAACATACATGGTTCATACAGAAATTCCACGATTTTTTCCCCATATTTTTCAAGGACATTTTCTTCGCGTCATACCAAGTTCATAAACTATCAGCTAAAATAAATGCATGTTGATTTAGCATGTAGCTATAAGCTGGAGTGGTGTGTCTTTCTTGGAACAACTTTGATAGGAAACAATACCACATGTCAGTACAATTGCAGTATACTCTTGACATGATAACATGTATGTCACAGGAACCCAAATTGTTTAGCTTAAGCAAGATTTCTTCGGCTATGTGGCCAAGACAACCGACAAGTCAAGAGTATCCAGAAACGTTTCTCTTTGTACATAATGCAACAAATACAGTATTGTTCATATTTTATTTCTGACAACATGCCACTCGAAGTCAGTCAAATTTAAAACATCTTACCATACATTTCAAATTGAGACTGAAATCATATTATCTACATGTTTTTGGTCATGTAGCTGTCAATGGCTCTAGTTTTGAAGTGCCTGGTACGGGTGATGAGGGAGGTGGAACTGTGAAATGTTCATTGTTGTTATTCGTCTTTTTCTAAATTTTCTGATTTGGGTCTAAAGATATTTGTTATAGAGTCCAGAACTCATTATTCCATGTTGCGTTGATGCTTAACGCTTTTTTGTGGGATTTTAATGCACTTTCACAAAACTCATTTTAAGGCCGAAACCTCCGGGAAACGTATTTTTCCTTCTTCAATTTTACACCGGAAGCGGTGCGCGTATACAAATTTTACATCGTAATACTTGCTTTGTGTAGTTTAAAAGGCGACGCGACCCGAACCCAAATTATGCTATGTCGCCAATCGTTGAAAAAACGTTTAAAAGTCAAATTCGAAATCCAACACTTTCAATAAATTTGAAGTTCAAATGGTCATTTATTTTTATCAGGTGTTAGGGGGTATGAGAGATGTTGCACCTATATTACCTCTCATGAACAGACTCAATAAAACCGGGTCTGTTACGTTTCTCTCATGTTCGTGTTTGTTGTTTCCAAGGGGTCCGCATTTCAGTATTTATTTATGTTTGCGGCAATCTGAGAAGGTTATGGTGAAAATCGGAAAAAAAATAAAACAATTAAGGTTTATAGTCCTGCCACCGTGTAGGGCACGACCATAGAAAGTCTCCCCGTTATCTTTTCATCCCACACGGATTGTATGACATTGACTGTCCTGTTGTTTAGTGATGACGACAGAGTAAGAGTGAGGTTTGGTACACCCTTGAACCGGTTTAAACTCCCCGGTGGTCCCTTTGCCACTGACCGTTCCAAGGCGGAACCGCTGTGGTCAATCCTTATATGTTTGTCTGCGCTTTTTTACTGAATGTTTTGTAATCACCTTTGTGTTGTAATACTTGTTGGATTGACTGTATTCTGTGAATTTTACTCTTCCTGTTGGACGTATAACCTTTTATTCATCTGATCTATTTTTTCCTTAAACACATGTGTTTTTCTACCGTGTTGAAGGTTTCGTGCTCATCGAAATTTCGTAAGATTACAAATATTATTTATTTCTTATGGATCTTTAATATGAGTCTACTTCGTATCTCTGATAACTACTAATTAGTCCTTATTTCGCTTTTCAATGAATGGTATTACTTTCGAAATTGCATATATGAGTCTACTAGTAAAACACTTAAAATAAATAGTTCACCTCTTCGGTTAGACGTCATCAAAACAAATTCCACAAAATAACTCTTCGTTTCTTATAACTAAACCATTTTTACGGCTTACACCTTTAAATCTTCATTTGTCAACCTCGTTTCATGTTCCTTCTAATAATATTATCAGGATTTTTAATAGCGGCTCAAAAATGTCAGTTACTCCTCTTGGATCACCTGTTTTGAGGAAATACCATATAAAGTCCCTCTTAGAAATCGTTTAGTTTATTCAAGACGCAGCGTGTTTCTCTCTATTAGTAAGTGCAATGCTAAAAGGTGTATTTGTTGCAATTTTTATCTTTCAAGTCCACCATTAAATCAGTTGTTAATGGTAGAATGTTTAATGTATGTCTAGCTTCAAATTGCTTCATTTATGTCTTGACTTGAAATGCGCAACGTTGTGGTACACAATATGTTGGAAAAAATGATCGAGCTTGAAAAGTTCGATTTCGTGAACATAAATATATTGAAAATAATCCTTAAAGGTTAACAAATTACCTGTACCAACACGTTCGTCAGTCAAGTCACATTTTAGTAACGTTACTGTTCAACCTGTTGAATGTATAATTTATGATAATGTTGCTACTAATAGCTTTAAAATACAAGTTAGACATATTGCAGAACTCAAGTGGATGAAAAACTTGCAGACACCATATCCACTCGGCCTTAATGACAATATGTATCAACAAGGAAATATTACAAAAGATCCTTATATTGACATTTTTTCTATATTTTTCATTTCGAAAGCGTAACTCTTCGTTTCATGGTCGTAGGCGTAATGGTAACACCAAACGTATATCGCGTTTAACTATGTCAGTCGCTGATTTACGTACTATTTTTAAACAGTCTTGAGAGAACTCTATGATTTCACGTCTTACCTCTTTGTCCATTTCTTCACTTAAGTTGATCGATGAGGAATCAGACACAATTATCTGATCGCATCAGGCATTTCATAAACATACTATATCTTAATAAGGGTATTGATCTACTTTTAAAATCACAACCTGACTTCTATGGTGATGTGATTTACAAACTTCGTCAGATCCTTGGTAATAATCACGTTTATACAATCCTTATAAAACTTATAAAAAGTTATGGCCCTATCATTTTGCAACACACTGCATGATTGGTGGTGGACCCATTTACAGTTCGCCATTATGCTTTCCTCTTTAATTGGAAAATATGTAATTGGACCGGCCAGGCTGTGGACCCTATGATGACGTCTACCTAAAGCCCAAATGGACGGTGACGATTAATGTTTGTCAGCAATCTTGTCTTATCGTGCCGTCAATGGTTTTTTCTCTTGTTGCTCTGGCTTCTGCCAAGTCATTGAGCACATTATTTGTGGCTTTCTGGGCTATTGTATTTATATATTCACGATATGACACCCGTGACGTACCAGATTTGGCCTTATTTTATTTATTTGTCCTGATCAAGTCAAGTCAAAATTGACCTAGCTGTTTTCGGGGAGATGTCGTTAGAAGCAATTGTTGACAGACGGATGGACATACGGATATACGTATCCACTACTGATAAGTGGTCTTGTTTCGGAATTGATCTGTAACCTTAAGGGGTCACTGCATGTGTCCATCCAGTTGATGATTTTCATTGTGTCCAATACAGCCTTAGGAGGTACTAAACAAACTTGGACTGTCCAACCTAAATTGATCAAAAATAACATGTATTGTTTAACCATTATCCACTCCCACCACCCCACAAACACACACACTACCTCCCGACTCCCACCCCTATCACCCCCCCCCCCCCCCACACACACACACACACACACATACACACACCTACAACCCATAACATATGTCAGTTTTGAGTGATTACCACTTAGTTAACATGTACCACTGAGGATATTGGACCGACAAATAAAATACCACTTAAGCTACTGAACGCAAACACGTACAGACGGACGATGGACGAAAGTGATCACATGAGTTTTCGGCTCAGATGAACTAAGTGATGGAATGAAATGTGTGATTTGAAATTAATTTTAAATTGTTATATATGTATGATTGTAATATAAGCAAGAGGGCCAAGATGGCCCTAAATCGATCACCTGAGTACTGGCACATTTCGAACTTCTTCGAAATATTATGTTCATATACAATCTGTGCCAGTTTGATTAAGATTGTTAAAACAATGTGGCCTCTGTTGTGTTAACAACATTGATATAAAGACACTGACAAAGTTTGGTAAAGATCAAATACAAAATGAAGGTGCTAGAGTGTAACACCTAGGGCAGGGCCAAATGTGACCCCAGGGCTACATGTAATATATGAGAGCTATGTGCCTTGTGGTTTCAGAGAAGAAGATATATTTTTAAGTGTTTCCCTAAACAAGTCTATGTATAACATGTGACCCCTGGGGTGGGGCCAACTGTGACCCCAGGGTCACCATTTGATCAAACTTGGTAAAGGACCATAAGAGTATAGTAAATGCAACATATTAAACCTCTGGCTCTTTTAGTTTCAGAAAAAATATTTTTTGCCTATATAAGTCTATGTAAAACTGTAACCCCTGGGGCAGGGCCAAATTTGACACCAGGGTCACCATTTGAACAAACTTGGTAGAAGACTATAAGCTAATTGCAAATGTAAAATATTAAAACCTTTGGCTCTTGCAGTTCCAGAGAAGAAGATTTTTTTAATTTGTCCGTATACAAGCATATGTAAATCTGTGACCCCCGGGGCGGGGCCAAATAAAACCGATGGGTCATCATTTGAACAAACTTGGTAAAGGACCATAACTTATTGTAAATGTAAAATATTAAAAGGTCTGACTCTTGTAGTTTCAGAGAAGATTATTTTTTCCTATATAAGTCTATGTAAAACTGTGACCCCCAGGGCGGGGCCAACTTTAACACCAGGGTCACCATTTAAATAAACTTGGTAGAGGACCATAAGTTTATAGCAAATGCAAAATATTAAACCTCTGGCTCTTGCAGTTCCAGAGAAGAAGATTTTTTCTGTTTTTCCCTATACAAGCCTATGTAAAACTGGGATACCCGGGGCGGGGCAAAATGTGACCCCAGGGTCATCGTTTGAACAAACTTGGTAAAGGACCCTAATCTTATAGTAAATGCAATATATTAAACCTCTGGCTATTGTAGTTTCAGAGAAGAGATTTTTTAATTTTTTTCCCTATACAAGTCTATGTAAAACTGTAACACCCGGGGTCAAATTTGACATCAGGGTCACCATTTGAAAAAACTTGGTAGAGGATCTTATAGCAAATGCAAAATAATAAACATCTGGCTCTTGCTGTTTCAGAGAAGATGATTCGTTAATTTCGTTCCTATATAAGTCTATGTAAAACTGTGACCCCAAGGTCACCATTTGAACAAACTTGGTAGAGAACCATAAGCTTATAGCAAATACAATACATGAAAGCTCTGAGCCTTGTGGTTTCAGAGAAGAAGATTTTTAAAGTTTTTTCCTATATAAGTCTATGAAAAACATGCAAAATCTCAATATACAAACTTTGTATCCCACGGGTACGGTCATTTTTGAACCCAGAAACATTTGTTCATTTGAACAAACTTGATGGTCTAGGCGTTGGAGATCATTTTAAAAGAAAAATTGTCTAAATCTGTCCAGCGGTTCTTAAGAAAAAGATTGTTTAAGGTTTCGACTATATATGGTAATGGCTGCCATCCTGGATGTCGCGCTGACCTAATTTTAACAAATCTAAAATGCATTTATCTAACGTTCATACATGTGAAGTTTGGTCAACATTGGCCAAGTGGTTTCTGAGCAGAAGTCGTTTGAAGCAAAAGTTAACGACGACGACGGACGACGGACGACGGACGAAGAGTGATCCCAATAGATCACCTTGAGCCTTCAGCTCATGCGATCTAAAAACAGTTCGCTTCATTTTAAAACAAACTGCGTTGGTTTTTATGTACCTTACGTGTTCAAACTGTTTACACTCTTTTTTAAACTCTGCCCACTTTTCAGGCGCTATCGCTACGTTAATGCAAGTCTAATGCAAGTGTACAAAACTAATTAAATACGTCCAGCATTCAAAATGGCCTATTGTTCCTTAACAGATTTATTTGAAATAAATATTTCCAATTATCCTAACATTTTAATTATTTTTAATTTTAATAAAAATTAGACCAAAATGGTCTTATTTAAACTTCACATCCCAAACGCAATGGCGCCGCAACAAATTAAACTGTTTATGGACACAGCAATATCAAAACTAAAGAGTGGTGAAGACAGGATTACCGACTTGGAAGGGTCCGTTGGTTATACGGCCTATACGGCCGGTTAGCTGTAATCGATTTACGGTGTATGCAATCTCGTTTTGCCTATCTTCAGTGCCAATATTGACCAAATTAGCGTAAATACAATTACATACCGTCACAAGAAATCTCTAGCAATAAAGGCAACATCAGAAAGGAATGACAGATTTACATGTTACTGTAAATAAATATTAGACACTTCTCATGATATATCCGTAATTGAAATGAATAACCACAACAGTTGCAGCCAAAGAGAAAGCCAATCTAAGGTACGCCCAAAAAGCTAGGAAAGAAAGTGCATGAACCTACCTTTCTTTTGAGATGTTTAAAAGATGCAATCATAGAATCTCACTTTATTTTCAAGTCATTGCACAAGAGAAAATGGATGTAAAAAAATGCGGCAAATCACTCAACATGAAGGCGTTGCAATAATAAATGTTTTTTTTCTAATTTCCAGATATTTTAAGACGTTAGGAAGCTTGACAGACTGCTTTAAATTCCGATGTTTATACATCACATATCCAAAAAGAGAAAGGCTGCGATATGCATAGTCGCAGTAATGATTTAAGGTTGGCGTCATAGTTCTCCAGCTGTTTTTGTTTTGTCGAGATAAAATTTTGAGAAAGATCTGTGTAGTTAGTGACAATGTAAACCTTGATCAAGAAGTTCAATTTACTTGGAATAACGAGTTACATTCCCATCTAAATATGGAATGTTAATAATTATGTCACAGTTAAAGTCATTCCTCTTAACAGGATATATTAAGCATGTATGTAATCATTTGAAATCGTGATACAAAGATCGAGAAATGTAGCTATCTTATTCAAACTGTTGGGTTTATTCAACAGGAGCTCTGGTAAGTAAATATTAGTGACCATATGAGCTAAGAATAGATTATCAACACTGAGTATGTCATCTAGATACCGAGATGGATTAGTAAACGCATCAATAATAAAGGTAAGTTAACATAAATTATACATATTATAAATACCTCGATTTAATATATGGTACTGTTTGTTTGCTATTTTCAACTCATACCTTATATTGCCTAAAGACCGTCTCTTCGCTTTTGATTCTTCGTACTCTGATATTTGTTTCATTTCTTCTTTACTCGACTCCTGGAAGAAAGAAAATCACATTATACTTTAAATTAGTATACATTACTTCTGTCACGGTTCATAGATATCTGACAGGTAGATTGATGTTGCATTGTCCAGCCGGTTAGCTCAGTCGGTAGAGCATCAGAACGATTGGCTGAAGGTCCCGGGTTCGTGCCCCGGCCTGGCTGCACATTTTTCTATCCGTGTGACACTTCAATAAATGATGAATTGGGGTGTTTTGTGCCGAATTCATCTAAGTTATCCTTAAGTTTACCTACCTCAGCGTTTTCTATGTCCTTTCGCTTCTCCGCGAACAATTTTTCAGATGACTTATCCTTCTCAAACTTTCGCTGACACTGTGCCATTAATAATGCACGAAAGTTCACCATCTCATATTGTTTAGTTTCAGACGGGACTTTGCACTGAAATGTGTGAAAGAAATTCATCTAACAAAGTGTATGTGTTGTATATTTCAAATGCTTTACACATTCCTACAATCTACTGATTCCAAAACTGTTTTTAGTAACCATAAAGTGGTCAAAACATTTAAATTAATCAAAAGGATGTCCAGTATATAACAATTTATATAATAGTCTTAGGCAGTATTCAGATCCTATACATATCAGTGCAACTTACCGTAGACAAACACCTACACAGGTTAGCATAAGCTACACTGAACTTCGGTCCATTGATGGCCTGAAATGACAAAAAACATAAGTTGTAAATTATGTCAATTACTACTATCCCTGGCCACAGTTTGTGACATCAATAAGGTACCAACACAATAGTCATTGTGTCACTCCTATTAGACAGGTAGGACATTCCTATTGGACACGTGGTATATGGTAGAAGAAATGCAAATAAAGTATTGCTACAAACACTGAAAGAAGAAAATAGTATATGCCATGTGCAAATTCATCCGAACACTTGTCACTTCCAAACGGTTGCATAAGTAGATACATATACTGAGTAATGTTTGCAAATTAAGCAGTAAGCAGTCACATAATGTGCTATTCAACATACCATCAATGATGTATTTACAAAAGAAATTTTATCCCATTATTGGAGAGCTCTGTAATAACAAAATGTTTTTATAAACTTTAATAGATTTGGTAAATATTGGGCGTGGCATGGATTGAATACTTGGGTTTAACAATTGGGCTGCCGGTAAGCATAAAAGACCATTATGGCAACCCCTTACAGCAGAAAGCATTAAGCAATAAAGCAAATTGAATATTACAATATTAAGGACATAAATACATGTGCACCAAATTAAATGTTCATTATGAAAGCAACTTTTCTGATAAGCATTTAAGCAAGTGTTGAAAGCACGGTTGATATTCAAGCATAATTACAAGTGCACCGAATTCAATCAATTAAAATGTTTTTTTAGCAATTCGTACGGACTGCAATTTGTAAATAATTTAAATTTAGATTACAATTCAGTCTCTGGGTATACAGGAGCTGAATAAAGTTAAAATTAAACTTATATGTCCTTCCTTTCACACCTTCGCTGCCCGCCATATGGATGGGCGCCCGGACAGTCATAGAGTGTCCAGGCTCCCATCCACCGCCAAAAATAGGGGAAATTGTTTTGGCAGCAGCGAAGAGTGCGTATCAAAAGCAAAATATCCGAATGCCAAACCCAAAACAGAAACGGTGCCAAAAAAGAATATCTTTTTCCTTATCACTGCCTTCTTTCAATCAAACATTCAAATCCAGCCGCTAACTGATTAAGAAACAAGTTGTTCCCCACATTTGATAAATGAACACCATCCTGTGCAAGACAGGTATCATTAGACTGAATGTCTGGGTGTAGCAGATAATGGCCCCCAATATCAATTATCGCCTGAGCAGCATAACTGTTTAGCCGCTTTCTGGCCCTTTCCATTGCAGCAGGGTTGTAAGAATAACGCCATGAAATCCTAGGAAGTACATGAGACCAAATAACGACCACATCAGGTAAATTGACCCTAAAAAACTCGGTCCGAAGCTTAACATGCTTTCTAAGAACCTTTAATGGGAATTTCCCTAACTCATTTCACCCACAGTGCAGCAAAATGTTAGCAGGTACTGAATGTTGCTCTGCACATCTAGGAGACCCAAACCACTATAGCCTTTCCACCATACTGTTACATGAAGTCGTACAAGTCCTAAATTGAGCCCATCTGGTCTTGTTCGCGCCACCAAAAACCCCTTCTTGACAATCGATGAACCCAGACACCAGATTGTTTGATCACCTAAAATGACTTGGTTATTGTTAATATTTAGCTACTAACGGGATCGTTTTATTAGCTAATCTGACATAATTGGGAGAACATGCACTGGGAAACGAACATAAGTTGTATACGCCTCAGAACTCCATCTCCCCATTGCTTTAATAGACTCTGGGAGGAAACCTCTACTTGCGGCTAAAGTAGCTGCCCCTATTCTGAAAAAAATATGATTTGTATCTTGAATAGTCAATGCCAAGAAAAGCTAAGGATTTGTTTAGAACAGCTGAAAATTGGTAACGGGACAATGGACGCCCATCAAAATGACAAAATAAAGGACCCGGTATATGTGGCCGTACCGTAAGGAACTTTTCCAAGGCATATATTGGACACAAAGTGCCTCCAGATCGATCTTGTGAATTTCAGAATGGTGCCGCGACCGAACTGATCTGTTTTTGAATACCTAACGTGTACAGCAAAAGTCCCCTTCTGGAAACTAATATCCTCAATTGATAAGATATTGGCCAAAGAAGCCCCATTTGTGACTGCTAGTTCACCAACCCTAAAGAAGCCGCAAAAAGCCAAAGTAAATGCTGTTCTAAATAAAGTGGACTCATATGTGTTTGTGCAAACTACATGCAATGTTGCTAGTACTGCGGACAATATTTCTGTTGTAATAGGAAGACGGGTATCCCGTTTTTTCCCAACTCGCCTAAAATCTTCTAATAATTTCTCTACGATAAAATTCTTTGTGACATCCTCGACATTCAAACTACATGCAATGTTGCTAGTACTGCGGACAATATTGCTGTTGTAATAGGAAGACGGGTATCCCGTTTTTTCCCAACTCGCCTAAAACCTTCTAATAATTTCTCTACGATAAAATTCTTTGTGACATCCTCGACATTCTTAACTTTACACTGAAAACCAATGGAAGTAATGTATAACCGTGAATACGACAAGGACAGCCAAGCTATAAAGTGTGTTAAGTGTTCTAATGCTGGGGGCTAGACATCAGGTAAACTGTAACGACGCCTGAACAAGCAGAATTTATTCAGGCCAACATTATACGAGTCTATGGTGTTGGACGCTAAGGACAGATTCAGTAGTCTTGTAGCTTCTCCTTGCAAATGAGTGAAAGAAACTTCGGAGGTAATACCTCTGGCTCCTTGCTGGCCTCCGGGGCTACATGGCGAAATCTGGTCCACTGTTTACGAGAAATAACATCAGCTATAACATTATCATGTGTAGAGATATGAGTGGCTTTAAACAATATATTGTGCTTCGTGGTCAGCAAGACAAAGGGCCTTATCAGATGCATTAGTCTTTGTGACTTGGAAGATTGCTTGTTGATGACCTGAACCAGGGCTGCATTGTCAATTCTTAACAGAAGTTTTTTATTTGCCAGAATGGCTCCCCATAGAAACATTGCAAGAAACACAGGAACCATTTCTAGAAAAGTAATATCCCTCAAAATGGTACTTTTGTGCCAAGGAAAAAATGACCACCTCCGTTGAAGGAAACAAGCAGCACCCAATTCTGCTGGACCGGCGCTATCTGTAAACAGCTGCAAATTATCACTACAATATCAAGAACTGTCTGGAATTACAGAAATGCCATTAAATCCTGTTAGAAATGTTAGCCAGAGGCCGAGGTCTTCTCGAAGCTCGCAAGAAATCCTACGTTTATGATGCGGCTTACGTAGACCAGACATTGCATCATATAAACGCCTTATAAATGCTCTACTAGATCTTACTGCTTGGCAAAAAAAATCAACATTCCAGATAGAGACTGAAGCTCCTTGAGAGTGACATTTTTATGAAGGAAACTATTTATAATATAAATCAACTTCTCAATTTTGTGCAATGGTATGCGATTGACCATTTCATCTGAATCGATTTCCAGCCCCAGAAAGACTAAAACTGTAGTAGGACTAACATATTTGTCTTCAGCAATAGGGACACCTACTTCAGAACAAACCCGAGTAAAGGTTGAAACTAATGTATTACATATTTCAGACCCACGCTCCCCAGCAAAAACAAAGTCATCAAGGAAATGGTCAAGAGTGACAAAGCCTGAAGCAAAACCGACAAGCCTATGTAAAAAAGTAGAAAATTCTCAAACAGAGCACAAGAAATACTGCAACCCATAGGCAAACATTTGTCAATGTAAAGCTTTTCTCCAACTTTTAAACCTAACAAATGAAAATCTCCTGGATGTATAGGTAGTAACCGAAAAGCTGATTTAACATCCCGTTTCGCCATTAAGGCAGATTTACCAAGATTAAAAATCATATCCACCAGCTTGTCAAATGAAGTATATTTTACTGTACAAAGATCATCATTTATCCTGTCATTAACACTGCTACCTTCTGGGTAGGACAAATGAGTTATCAAACGCCAAGAGCCATCTGACTTGGGCACAACACCAACTGGAGACACTTTTAGATTAGCCATAGGAGGGGAATCGAAAGGACCCATCATTCTCCCCAAAAGCGATTTCTTTATCAATCTTTGATTTCAATGCTTGAACATGCTGATATGCAGACTTTACATTTTTTGCATCGGATTTTTGACGTGAACCCGTGTACTGAAGCTTAAAACCATTATTAAATCCATCAGCTAATAATTTTGCATCGTGCCGGTTTGGATATAAAGCTAAATAGTTCTGTAATGTCGACACATTAATAGGACTTTGGCATAGGGCCCATAAATTGGACGGACTGACTTCTGGGTCTTTGTGACTGGGAGAAAGTGGGCGAGCCCTGGGGTGCAGGGGCTCGCATTGGTCTGCCCCATGGTTTTCTGGCAAAACACAACCTAGAAGGATGATCACCATAACATGATAAGCACTTATGACTGTATGAACACACATGGCGAGAACACTGGCTCAAGTTAAAATCAAAACATCTTTTCTGGGCAAAATGACCACCAGTACTTGCACCAGCTTGACCACTTGAGGACATATAAAGTAACCAAAGCTCATAATCTATTTCCCCCCATGACATTGAAGGGTTAGAGGCAAGATGAAGACGAAATTGTCGGTCATAGTGCTTTCATCCAAAACCACCATCATGATGACGCTTTGCCCCATTTCTAATGACATTCATGTATTTCAACAATTCCTGGACTTTTCCCGGATGAGCCGATAAATAGATGCTTGAAAACACCAAAAATGCATCGGTCCAAGGTTCGATACTTAGTTGTTTTGTCATGGGATTGGTGGGTTTTACCATCAACTCACCAAGTGGAGATATAACAATAAGTGTTTGTCTTTGTCCATGGGAACTTGAGTCTCTAATAAACTGGCAGGATCATTGTACTGGCCAGCTATAAGCTTAGACTTAACTGAATGGGATACAGAGAACCCAAGTTCCGCATGAACGCTTGGTAATTCAAAGATAGACGAGTCTACGTCTACTATACCTGGCAAGCCCGAGTCCAATGGCACTTCTGGTAAAGTGGCAACACCGACATCAACTGTGTTTACTGGCAAAGGACATACATGTACATCCAACTGGGGAGGCCCACTGGTTATTGAGGAGGACTAAACATTGGGAGACACGTGTACATCCAACGGGGGAGGCCCACTGGTACCTGAGGACCTAGGTGGCTGAATCTGCAAGCGCTGACTTTTCCGGACGGGGGCATCAACCACGTGAACCGGCAGAATAGTAGAACTGGCTCGCTTTCCTCGACGCATTTTGCAGTGTGATTATGAAAACAAAACAAACGTACAACGAATAAGCCCTAGCACAAAGAAAAATATACATATCTTCTAACATTACTACAACTTCTTTGCAACGACTATTTGCAGTCTTCATCTCTTTATGTATATTATGTTATTTTTTTTTATTTTTTATTTTTTTTTAATTTTAAACATATGTAACTTATACTAAATATATATAATTTTTATTTTTTATTTTATTATTATATTTATTGATCGATATATTATTATTATGATTGTCTAATTTATCGATTTGTTTTTTTGTTTTTTTTATATATTTATATTTTTATTTATACATCATTACTGTACAAATATTCAATTAAAATGTATCCAGAAGCATTACTCGTACAATTAAAGTACATTGTTCAATAAAAACAAAGGAAATGAAGTTGCCAATGTTTACAAACCATTGCAGAACGACCCCGATATTGATGACGTCACTCATAAACCACGCAAGATGAGAATACATCAGGTTATTTAGTGCAAAAACGATGACGTCAACAAACATTTCGGGAATATTTAATTAAATAATTTACGAGAACGTTTTTATGTTTTTATAGTTATATTAATTAGAAAAGGAATCTCACAGAATATAAACAAAGAAAGAGACGAAATAAAGCTTATGTTAATAAAATTGAAAGAAAAATTGTTCTGACGAGAATCAAAAATGGCCGATTAAATAAGGTGAAATAGAAAACGCTATTTGCATCCAGCAACAACGTAAACATCTGTATAACTAAATTGAAACGAATACAACCTAATCGAAGATAAAATCACGATTATCACAAAATCATAGATCCTGCGAGTCTGATTTCAATAAATTTAAGTTTTTAACTGTAAGCTCAAAGCACATCTTACCTCTTTGTTAAAATTTTGGATGAAAGAGGGAAATGCCGGTGTACATGTACGAACAACTGCACCGTGAAATTTACTCAATCTCTATAAGTTCAAAAAGCTAGTGTGTCCTCCAATAACCGTTGACTATAATATATATTATAGTCAGTATTATGTCCAGTGATACCTGGGTTATGGATCGGACAATACGAACATTGAATGGTAGTGATGACATTGGCCATGACCAAAACGAGTTCACAGGTTTAGACAGGACACAAAAATGCATGACCTTGATATGTGAGATATTAAGGTTATTCTTCTTCGACGAACGACTCCAAACATGGAACTCTGAAGCGGCACAGGAATTATATGGCACAACAAATATTAAACTACAGTGAACGGGCATTATGTTGATTACATATCACACGATGTGTCTCAGCATGGATCCATTGTTAATCAAACCGAAATCATGTAGTTGAAAGATTTACAAACAAGACATTCTACTACGCCTGGACAAATACCACTTCATTGAATTCCTTTTGATGGTATGTAGTTTTATTTACACTGGCTTGTCTATTTGGGCGCTGAAGACAGGATAATATCGATGATTGTGTTCACATAAAATCGATTCAACCTAACCTGTAGGCTGCCTTATTGCCTACTAACCGTTCCACATCGGAAACCCTGTCTTCACCACCCTTTCTGTTGTATTTTGTATAATTACTGCAACAGTCCTCCTTGTTTGTAGTACAGTGCGGAACTACGATGCCATTGCGTTTGGATGCTGTGGTTTCTATAGGACCAAATATCTCATTTTTGTTAAAACGTTTACCAAAAGAGGTTATGACCCAATCATTTTGCTAATTGGCAAGGACTGCATCTGCGACACCAACTTTTGAAACATCTGCGGCGTCAGTTTGTTTAATATACTTTTTGTTTTCCGGTACAATGTTTTGAATATGACAAATTGTATATTACATTCTTGCAACCGTACAGGACACAAATACCTGATTGATGTTGGTGGACCCATACACAAATTACATAATTTAAGTATTTCGTCAGTGTCCATTAAAACAAAATGTAGTTCTTTGCATATTTAAACAACAACAACAACATAATATCGTTACAAAAAATACAAGCTATGTTCTATGTACGCACCTCAGAAATGAATCAAGTTTGAGACTTTCTGTATAATGCCATTTTCATCATAAACTAACCAACAACAAGTTTACCACAGCAATTAGTACATTTGTTTGCAAAGATGTGCGTTAAATAATAATGTTATTAATGCATGAATGATACTTTATATCCTGTTCAGCGTGTTACTAGGAATTCTGACGGAGGATAAACAGAAGATGCTCTTATACAAAAATAACTCTCCACCAAACTCAATTTTCATCTTGCTGGAATTTTAAATCTCGGAGCTCGGTGGTCCCTCTAACACGAGTATTGCTTTTACTTGATATGTATGTAGCATGTAAGAATGCATGTGTGCATAAATCTATAATCGTACTTACCTCTCTTTGAGCTTCTTGCAGAACCTTCACCAGCATCAAACCCGCCTTGCTACTGCCGGCCGTCGGCTCACTAAGTAGACTAATTGGCACGCTGTCCTCCTGGATCACGGGCCTCATAAGCTCACCGTAGTACTGCCAGATTTTAGGGATGTCGATCGCCATGTCTTCAGCAAACTCCAGTGCTTCAAACAACCTGTTTTGAACAGTTTGTATTCATTTTTTAAAACGATCGAAGAGATTTAGTGCTGTCACGATATTCTCGTTTATATTTGTTCTGCCATGTATTATAATCGGACACAAATTAACTGTATGCAAGTTCGCATACATATGTTTTATTTTTGTACTGTTTTTAACGTAAAATGATTGCAAAATTTTACATACTAAGTTTGCTCACCCGTTTGAGTCAAACGCGTATTCTATCACTAATGAAATTTTGAAACGATACTATTTGATAGGCTATTATGTTGCTTTAGTCTTTTTTCCGAAAGGAAAGTCTAACATAGCCATGTACCGTTCGATTTACAGCAGCATATTTTACATTTTTTCCTTTAGTATATAACTTAAGCAAGACTCCATACAACACACAACTAATATCATGATACATGAAAATCCATGTGTGTTACCATGTTTTACATTTCTATTGTAGACACTTTCAATTACGCTTTAATTCGCGATATTATTATTTTAAAGTGGTCGTGGATAGCTGGTATCAAATGGTATCATCTCCAATAAGCTGTTCTCTCTGTTGTAATTACATTGAGCGTTCAAACTAACACTGATCAATAAAAGCAATAGTATAATTGAAACTGATCAATTAAATATACTTATGTTATAGTTAAATGTAATGTAAATATAACAATTGAATTCGATATTTGAATCTTCCAACGGAGTATGAAAAACATTACTTGTGGATTTACGCACGTTAAACTCCCCTCATGGTTTTCATACCCCACTGAAAGATTGAAATATGGAATTGCATGCTGTTAGTGTAGAGAGAGAGAGATGGAGAGAGAGAGAGAGAGAGAGATAGAGCGAGATAGAGAGAGAGAGACGCCAACAAGGCAAACTAAAAGGCCATGTTAGACAACCGAGTAGAATCGACGTTTTGTATACATGGAGAACTAGAACGTATGGATCGAGTATTTGAAAAGTGTCCAACTAACCCCATTTACACACAAAAACTTTGTGCATAACTGTGATATTGCGTCCCGTGTCAATGTATATATATGTTCGTATTTGATATGTATTTAATGAGGTTATTTTAAACAATGAGTAAACACACACTAACTACTCGATGATATTGATAGTATTAACATACACACCCACTTACAAAGTTATCTATGGCGACAACTTTATATTTGACCAGATCATGTAACATATCTCCCATAAGTTTTCTGGCTACCGGGGATGTATCCAAAACATGGTTGATAGAATCATACACAAACAGATGATGGTGTTTCGGTGACATCTGTGTTACATAAATAACGGGCCCCTGAAATAAATAAAACATAATAAAAGCAATAAGAATGTTTAGCTTTAATTCGGCCTTATTTAAGTGTGCTTAAAGCTACAGAGTCTCTATATCAATCGATTTCTTCTTTGTATGCGTGCCTTTATTTGTAACTTCATGTTCACCAGCTCATGTCGAAATCGGGTATTTAAGCGAGCAAATACAACGCAGGACATCATTTATTGCATAGACATTGACCCATGCACATCGTACCTATACACAGGTAGCATTATGATTTACAAAAGAAAAAAAAAAGGTGCCTCTTTCGGGACTCGAACACATGACCTTCTGATTTCAAGTCAGGTGCTCTATCCACTGCGCTATAACGCTTCTTGAGAAAATAGTATTCAAACTACGATTTATTAAGAGGCAAAATAACTTAAAGGCATTTTCTGTAGTTTTTCATGCGCACCATTTTGGGCGACTTCTCTTCTAAAACTGTTGGATGGATTTTCCGAAAAAGGTACAAGAATGTTGCTCTTGATGTCTAGATGTATTTATTTTTTTTTGTTTGTTTATTTTGTTTGTTTTTTTTGAATATTTTTTTTTTTTCTATTGATTTTTTTTAATTGTCTTTATTTATATAACTGCTTATTATAAGAAACATACATAAAATAGGAAAAATATAGAATTTTGTAAAAATTTAAACAAAATTAAAAATTAAAAAAATTAAGCACAATGGTAGGGTTTCAAAAACCAATATTAAATCTCAATATGAATGGTGACCTATAATTTTAATTGCCTATATTGTCTAACTATATGTTCAAATAAGTGCCTAGGAAGTTTCAACAAATTCTGTTATAAGGAACATAACAAAGAAGGAAATTATACCATTTCTATATAATTTCATAAAAAACCGGGCCTTTTAGCATAGGGGTAGGGTTTCAAAAAAACTAAACAAGCATGGGGACCTAACATTTTTATTGCATATTTTGTTTTTATATGTTAAACTATGTGCTTAGAAAATTTAAACAAATTCTCTTTTTGGGAACATACAAAAAAAGGAAATTGTATCATTATGGGCTAATTTGTGCATAAATTGTGGTAATGGTCTCAACAGATTTTGTAAAAAAATAAAGGTTTTACACAAAGATGAGCTTTAACTGTTATTATAATTAAATGTTCTTTACTTTAATACAATTTTAGCAGAATTGTGACCAATGAATAAATGATTAGACTTCAAAAATGTCTAATTTCGCTATTTCATGGACTTGTTCAACTTTTTTGACAGATTGACATGATGGTGGCATTACACATTATTTTTTTTAAAATGTTAACAATTATGGTGACCTACCATTATTTGTGCATTTTCTGTCTATATATAACAGACTTACTGTACAAAAAGTTTGAAGAAAATCTCTTATGCAGAAAAAACTATAGAAAATGTCTTTAACCTATCTGAACGCAACTTAAGATGAATCAATACATATATAGTCCATCTTGTCGCACGTGTAAATAAACCTTGCCTGGTGTAATATTATATGTTATCAACATGAAACTAATATTCCGCCTCAAAAGAACCATATCTCGACTTGTTATTTAGCGCTTGATGAGTTTGCGTGTGCGCTAGTTATTACGTAATGCCTATTTAGTGTTAAAAAATGCTACACGGTATCAATAAATAGTCGTGGTCTAGTGGATAAACGTACATCATAAAAGCGCAACGTCTGTGGTTTAAATCCCGTTCCGGGCAATTACTTTTTTTTATCACATATATGAGTTTTGAAGGCGTGTATTTATCAATGTTACCTGTACGAAGGCTAAGTAAAAATGTGATATTTTACGCATTGATTTCTGGTTATATACCGACTTTTGGGGTGTTCGTCGATTTGAAACTACTTCACACGTAACACATTCATATTCATGAGTTATTACCAGTTAAAATAGAGACTCTGTAGCTTTAAAAACTTACTGTTACCACTAACCGTTCCAATGCGGAAGCCCTATTGTAAACCGTTTCATGTATGTGATGTCACATATCTTGCCTCTTATATATCCTTGTATGTGTTGTTTAGATGCGTGTGTTTGGTTGACTGTGTTCCTTGAACGCTACATTTCATCTTCGATTTTTATATCTACTTTTACCATGAGACAGTTATTGGTCCATATGTGTTGGAAGAGTCACTCTGACAAGTCGTCTGGGTTCTGGCAACCTAGAAATTTGATATAGTGACTCCAAAACAATAACAGATTTCATTATGTTTCTATGGACACTCTACGCGCATAGCTAAAGTGTTTGAAGAGTTATCGTTCGTATAAAGTTTTACCGGATCAGTTCATGGCAATCTTTAGCTATGATATACTGAACTTAAAATACATTCACACAAAAAATACACACATAGAATGTGTAAACACAAACCAACCTCTCACCTTAATGTCACGTACAAGCAGGTATTTATCAAGAATGTCTTTTGTTGTATTTTCCATCTCCTCTGGTGTCGGATCTTTAACCGCAGGATTAACGGGCGTTTTCTCGCGCCATCTGTTGTCAGTGTCAATATATCGACGACGTTCCAGGGACTGAACAGTTTCTCTGTAAGTGTTTAAATTATGTAGACTATTGTGATGATTATTGAACAACAGCAGAACATATTGGAACATGTTTGTTTTTTTCCTATTTTTTATTTTTAATTTTCTCCGCAGCCACTATTTCATTTAAGTAGATATAATAGTTGAACTTTAATACC
Source organism: Cyrtodaria siliqua (assembly GCA_037043455.1). Taxonomy (NCBI): domain Eukaryota; kingdom Metazoa; phylum Mollusca; class Bivalvia; order Adapedonta; family Hiatellidae; genus Cyrtodaria; species Cyrtodaria siliqua. The sequence goes on along the minus strand of JAWPHD010009044.1, from coordinate 76,619 downwards.
AATTATTTACACTATATTTCACAAAATTGGTTTCACAGGGTACAAAATTAACAAATGCAAGTAGATTTTTACAGATTGCAAGTAGAACATGTTAGCACTTGCTACATTTTTCAAGTAATAAAAGAAACCCACTAGGTCTCGGTCTGCATTTATTCACTGAAAATAATTATCATACTCAGTTAAATAGGTGGATATAAGTAAGTTTAATTACACAATATTACATTCCTGCATCTAGCTGATTGTGAAATTGTCATTATTTACATGTATAGCAATCCTTATGAAATAAATTGAGGTTTTAAATTATTAATGCAAGTACCTTATTTAAAATAGCAAGTAGAAAACCTTCTCACTTGTTTTTTCAGCAAGTGTCTAAAAATATTAAATTTGATCCCTGTTTCATTGAAGTTCTGTTGATAGCCAAGACGGCATTTTGTAAAATGTTACGGAAGTTTTAACATACACATAACGCATGCAGTCCGAAAACATGTAGATAAGTCGTCCTTTGTGTCCGGACATTCCCATATTTGACACAAAAGAAAACATTTGTCCATATCCAGGTACAACTATTAACGGACCTTTCAACGACAAACACAGATGTAAGAGAATGCATACATTGATAAGACACAATAAAGGCAAGAAATGTGTTCAAAATGTTATAGCTGCTCATTATGTAACGTACATGGCAGCTAAAACTACTTTTTCTCTAGGATCAATTATTCTTTCATATACGTGTGGTGTACGTTCTCCCATTCTCCCACCTCGTCCCCAGCCTGCAAACCTGGATGTTCCACCTACATTCGTCCCTGTAAACGTGGACGCTGTAAAATCTTGAATGAATGGTTTTAAAATTTAATGAGAAACATTCAATCATAGTTTAAGCGAGAAATGTGAAAGTGCGTTAGGACGCTCTATTGAATACCACCGATATTAAAACAACTGAGGGGAAGTGACTGTATGTTATATTTCAATTTGTAAATAAGCAAGTATCATTGTTATCTACAAAGCAATTTTGGAGAAGAATAGTGTTTTCCCCTTTATTTCTTTTAAAAAATACGTACGAATTATAGTTTATCACAAAATGGTATTTAACCTTTCTACTATATAACACATATATCGTCTATTCATAAATAGTCATGAGCCTTGATCCAAAATGTACAAGCAATATATGAGTTTTGTGCGGCTATATTGAAAGAATGATAAACATGATAAAGGAAAGAAACAAACATTAGCATACACTGTTAACTGCCTCAAACCATACCTCCTCTTCCTTTACCCCAATGTTCACTTCTTCCTCCTCGTCTATAACCGCTTCCTCTTATGGCCATCGGAGATAGTGGGGATTTTTCTTGATCCTTCTGTGTAATTTCGTGAGTTATGTCTGTGTGTGGATGTATCCCTTTTTTCACAAACTTGAATATGTAAATGTAAATTATCAGCCAATATATCATGTATATCTTGTAATGGTTTAAGATCGGTCGAATCGATATAAAGAAACGGAAGGGCAGCATGAATATAAGCGTCAATAAATGCAAAATTATTTATTTTCTTTGAAAAAATCGGTTTATTTCTATTAAAGGAAAAAGCGAACGAATGACATACTTAGATTGTGTATTCAACTGAGTCTATAACATATATATTTTATTTTATGTTAAAGCTGTGGTTCAAATCCCGTTCCGGGCAAGTACTTTTTTATCACATATATTCTGAAGCCGTATATTTATCGATGTTACCTGTACGAAGGCTAAATAAAAATGTGATATTTAACGCATCGATTTCTGCCTTTTATACCGACTTTTAGGGTGTTCGTCGATTTGAAACTATTTCACACGTGACTCATTCATATTCATGAGTTATTACCAGTTAATATAAAGGGTCTGTAGCTTTAAGTTAGCTTATGAATGAAAGCTGGTAGACATCTGGAAACAAGAAATATGTATAACCGATGGATCTTCCCCGAAAAAAAGGCCATAACTTAATAGTAGTGCGTCGAAAAAAATCATGACAATACGCGGAATTATCCGTCATATTGATGTACTGCTTTAAGTTGAGTCTAAATCCGCTGAAAACTGTAGGAGCAGTTGAGTGGACACACTTTTTCGTGCAATATATAGCACTTTCAGTTAAACTTTAAATTCCCATTAACTCCACCAAAAACCATTCAATCGTAATATCCAGAAAATATGCCCTACTAGACACTATATTGATACTTTCTACCAAGTTGCATGAAAATCGGATGAAATGATATAGGTGTTGAGCGGAAACTCTTTACTTTGAAAAACGTCAAAGTCTCTCCGTAACTCCGCCAAAAATTACTCAACCGAAACATCCTGGCAATGTGTCCCAATGGACATCATACTGAGGCAGTGCGGCAACTATATTCTCCCCCGAAAGTTTCCAGGAGCATCAACAGAATTAGTCCAGTAGTTATGATGCCTCCGAAGAAATATTTAGAGACGTATACCTTCTAAAAATAAAAACTGAAAAGTGGATCCTTTGAAAGCAACAAACAAGACATACAAGTTCATGAGAGATAATGTGGAGTGCAACACCTCTCACGCTTCCTAGCACCGGCTTAGGCGATATTCTACTTTAAAGCCACAAAGATTGGGCTTGATGATCTCAAAAGTCTGGTAAGTAATAACACTACTGATTTGTAGTTACACACAGCACTAAAGAACCGCCAGTAATAAAAGTCTATATTAAAACATGGATTCCCCTGGTGTCCATGTGAAGCATTATCAACAAAAATATATTTTGTGACCGACTACACATGCTTATCACTAATGACAAAGTGTACTGTTGAGTAGCCATCATAACATTTGTTGTTTTTTATTCATTTATTTTTTGTATTTTACAGCTTTGGTGGTTGCAGGTTGATTACATTAGTTAAAAGTAACACAATCATTATAATTAATTTTTTGTTAAGTTTCATAAATATTGGAAGGGAATTTCTTTAGAAGACTGTGTAAAAAGACAGTGATTGTCCCTGGCGGTCATCTTGGCAGCCCGATCAACATTAATGTCAAATTAGGAAACATCAACTGTCATGCCCTTTACTTTAGTGAACAGGCCGTATCACTACCTCACGAAGTTCTAGCGGTATCAAATCACAAACGTTGATTGTTGGTTGGTATAGGACGGCCAGTCATGTGCAAGGCACATTCCTGCTCCGGTAAGGGTCTAATTCAAATATAATGTAATTCATAATTGATAATGACGATAACATAATTCATCTGTATTTGGGGCCCATTTTATGAAACAATGTGTTGATCGTATGTCAAATAAGTCGAAGCATTGCTATTTGTTAAATTAAACCGAAAACAAGATGTTCGTTCAACTCTTCTTAATCATGCAATGTTTCCATCCGTCATCGTTTGCTTCAAATGCTTATAAGGAATATAGTAGAACGTTATTTAGTTTGACGTGTTTCCTAGTTTGATCGGAAACGAGGCTATTTATATTGTTCTATCTATTCTATTCCATGAAATACAGATAGTAGTATTTGTTTATACTGTTGTTAACACTTTAAGATAACGAGTTATAATTCCAATTGAAAATATAACAAATAAAACAAAATCTGTCCCAAACGGACAACTTTTAAAATTCGGTTATATTTTTCGGTTCAAATTAATTTCGACATATCGTAAACTTGCTAAAACATAAGTTTATATATTGTTTCATTGTTCTCGTAATAGTACCGAATGTATTGCAATGTTTTGTGATTTTAAGTACATGTACTAACAAAACGCCATCTAACGACGTGTATTTGTATATATTATGTAAACATATTTATGGGCCATATTTTGCTTAAAACAATAAACAATATATATATATATTGATTTCTACATTTTTAACATGTTTAATTAATACCTTTGGAGCTGTCGGTATTTTCGAAAGTTCCTTTGTTTGTGGGTGTTTTGCAGATATATCCGTAGTTACCGTCTCGGGTGGTGTACCAATGTCCACTGTTTGTGACTGTTTTGTAAATATAACAGTAGTTACTGTTCCGGTTGTTGTAGCATTGTCCATTGTGTGTGGCTGTTTTGTATTTCTTCCGATCTAATAAATATAAAAACATGGTAATAGTAAACTCAGTATATTTGATGTTTCGACATCACTGAAAGTTAATGAAGAATATATAGAGTTTAATAACCAGTGTTTTTGAGATACGGGAAATATCTCCCGAGGTAGAGTAAAGAACGAGTGCGGAGAAATGTCCCGTATCTCCAAAACAGCCGCGACGCCCCTCGTACAGGAGAGTACATGTTTTCATGTTCAGCGAAGTCCCAGGATGGCAGCACAAATATTTATTTCAAAGCAATCTATTATAACTCTTGTATTCGTGAAGGAACAAAAAAACAAGCAGGCAAATGATCCTTAATCGTTTTGAAGGAAACATGTTTTTGTATGAACTATCACTTTCTATAAAGAGGAAGTGAATCCAGGTATTAATCGCCACTTAAATTAAGCTTTGACTTAAATTTATAAACCTTTGTCCTAATTGAATAAGGGTAAGTAATAATTGATTTTGTGGGCACATTTGTTTTCTAGACTGTATTTTCGGAAAATCGTTTCCTATTTGTTATTCTGCTAACTGCTTGCCAGTATCTCAGGTTGTTAACATACTCTCAATAGAACAACGTGCAGTATTATAAACATATTTTTTGATAAATCATTCTAACAACCACATGCACATTGCAAACGACCAACTGTTACCAATTACATAGTATAAATGCACGTACGGTTTATATTTAAATATAATTTTAATATACTATCTGGACATTTGCTCAAAATAGCGCATCGCAAGAAAACGTATTAACCCATAAATACTTCTCCTTCCATTGCAATTAACAAACATAAATATATTCGCCGGCTTCATGTCGGCGAATAATAAACGTTATTTGATCTTTAATGTGTGAGCTATCTGCTATTCTACATTAATATAGATACATTTCCATTATTTATCGTAAGACAAGTACTTGGTGTTTCAACATAATAACTATCAAGTTACTTTCTAAATGACCCTCATACGTGTGAACTGTACTGTCCAATAAGTAATGCCCTTCCTTCGAGGCTGTCCAATGAGTAATGCCCTTCCTTCGAGGCTCTGACCACTGAAACAATACAAATGTAGTACATACACAGGCTTCCGTGGTGGTACCAGGGCCCATATGTTCTCGCCGGCGCAGCTTTAGCCCAACTTCTGACCTACTTTGCAACTAGGAGGGGCACTACCTTAGAATGTTAAAGTGGAGAGCTCCCTGTTGAAAGATACCAAGGAGGAAGCCTCAGACACCGGTTCTGGGAGGGAATTCCACAAGGGGATAGCCCTTGGGAAATAAGCGTATTGATATAAGATTCGGACGAATTAGGAAGTTGCCTGTACTTCTTGGAGTGTGCTGAAAGAGTGCGTGAAAGCGTTGGAATGAGGTAGTCTGTGGCTGTATATCTATAAGGTCATTGAAGATCCTGAAGAACAGTGTCAGTTGAATATTTGACCTTCTAGACTCGAGACTCTACCATCCGATGTGGTCGAGCACAGAAGAGTCGTGCTAGTGTTCCCGTACCTGTTAGTGGTGTACATAGCAGCTCGCCTTTGAACCATTTCCACCTTCTTGGTTTGATCTTTCCGATGCGGACTCCATACAGAGGCACATTAATCCAAGTTTGATCTAACCAAGCTGATGTATGCATTGGCCTTAGTATCTTCGTTACTTGTTTTCAGGTTTCTTCTGAGGAATCCAAGCATAATGTTTGCATTCTTTGTTTCCTGTTTATGCGGTGTTGCTTCCTGGAGAGATGGGACTGCCAATCGAATCCAAGATACTTTGTCGTTGTGAAAGATTTCAAGTTAACATGCAATTGAACCGTTGATGGAAATCATTCCGCCTTTAATATATCGATCTGCCTTTAGGTTCGGATTCATTCCTCAAACAAAATGAACGTGAAATCAAAACAAAGTTGAACAATTTTGTTTATTTAACAAAAGTCACCAACAATAGTGTTTATCTGCAACGATAAGTGATGAATAATTTGCAAAATGCCGTGTTTTCATGTTTTCTTTGCGACGACACAAATCACCTTCCCGGACATAGAGTTCTGTATTCATGTTTACGACTTTACAACTTATAGTTGCCTCATTTTTATGATAATATTGCACGTGGAAAGCGCTCGATACGGACTCTTTTAACTCGACAGCTACCATGGCCAATTATTAGAAAAGTTATATGGTTTTGAGCCTTTATAAAATATGTACAATTGAATTGAATGTTGTTAAACGGCTCATCAACACAGTATAGGTTATTTAGAGCCACCCCAGAGAGAGGGGAAGGATACATATGAATCCGGGAACCGTGGCCTACTCTTATTATCGAAAAGATTCCTATGGTTCTTTAACTTGCTCGGAGGATAGACAAGTCCTGAATATATTACCAAAATCTTGGAAGGTATTGCTGTACAGGACAATGAGGAATGCAACTAGAGCATTAGTTAATGTAGATAAGTGTTGAATTTGGCCATGGTAAGGCCCAAAAAATGTGCTTCTAAAAATGCATATATTTTCTTAACAGTATACAAATATGGACTTAAACCTTGTTTTCTTTTCTATTTACACCTTTTACGTTCCTTGCAATTGCGTTTTTACAAATTATTACGTTTGTTTTATAACTCCAGGTGATATCCAATGTTGGTCAATTATTTGTGTTAAGTTACTAAGTTACACTGATAACACTTATAATGAAATAAAAGATACAAACATTAACTGCGTAAATATTCGAATTAGATCTTATTAGGTCATGTGATAAATATAGATTGGCGCAGTTTGAGGTCACAGCGGATGAGTGTAGTAATCGAAGTATATTTCATACTGATACAAAACAGCAGTACTGTGGTACCAATATACCGATATTTCAACTGTGGTAAAAAATTAGTCTTTGGTTATATATAAGTAAACACAAACACTGTTAATACACGTTTATTTATACTTGAATAATAAATCCAACAGTGGTGTGTTTACCTGATACGAGTTATCACGAGTATTTATCTGACATGCAGATATGCTAAAAGGGTGACGTAATACATTTTACTTTATTAGGCACGGACGAAGCAAAACCAATGTGAAATTCCTCGGCGTTTATTGTGTGTAACGTTATCTGGCGTAATAAAACGGCATACAACTATGTTAAATAGATAAAACTGATATAATATTATTGTTATCATGTAGATTATCCACATTTGCTGTATGGCTTACTAGTTTTATCTATTTAACATAGTTGTATGCCTTTTTGAAAAATAATGTGCATTTTCTAAAGTCATTTCCTTCATTCTTCCCTATGATTATTTTTTTTAAAAATGTGGTGCGTAGTTTGAACTGCTTTGTCTTAACATATTAACAAAAACAGGTCGTGGGCATGATTTTTGAGATATCTTAAGGTTAATATATGGTGGTAATGGAAAATTCAGGTCACCAACTTCAAAATGCCCTTATCTTGAAGTGTCCGTATTTCGAAAATAATACCAATTCAAACGCATGAATTTGTTTTCCTTGTTTTATACTATGGCGCATAGTGACGTCACGTCATGGAATATTCTTATTTTGCACTAGGAAGGATTAACTTTTATTAAAGGGAAAACTGTTTTTTAAGGCAATTTTACTATCGAAATATCTTAACAAATTAGCAATGTGAGCAACGAAAGTGTGTGTTTTGGGAGGGTGGGGTGAAGGGAGGTGTGTTTGTAGGGGAAACATCCGGTGTTGGATCGATATTTCTTTCCCATGTTTTGGTATTAGGAAGTAGTAAGCCACGTAATTTCAGTGGGGGGTAATTTTTTAAAAATCTTGCGGGTATTTGTAGGGTGCCAATGTGTCTGCAACGTGCTAATGTGTCCGCGGACATATTGGAGGACCCGAAAGTGTCAAATATTTTCGCAACGAGCGAATATGTCTGCGACAAATTTAGGGGGTGTCTCAAACAATATATTATGCATTAATATCGTATGCTTCAATCACTTTTTTTGCTACGTTTAATTTCTAAATAAATTTACAAGTATATACATATCACTTGGTTTATCATTTAAACTTAATTAATAAAATCATAATGCTATCTTAATAAAATAATAAATATCGCCTGTTCTATCATATTAAGTTGCTAAACGTGCATAACCTTTTTAGAAAACATCCAGTTTAGTTATCAGTGGCCAAAAGTATTAATATAGATTATAAAAGTTTGTTTTTATAGACTTCATCTTTCTTCTTTTTTTTCGTTTCGTTCATTTTACTCTTTATTAATCAGTTTTTTCTTATCTTTTTCTGTATTCTAATCTGTTTTCTTAACCAACATAACTAACTGTTAAAACTGGTTAATTCCAATTAATTTATGAAATATTTATTTCTTATAGAAATTACTTAAGTATGTCTATTTTATTTCGTTTATTTTCCTTATCCATTGAAAAAAAACTAGTAAAGTAAAATCTGTTTTCGACATTTACTGATCGATATCATAAACTAATTTGTGTGTCCGCAGACACATTGGCACGTTGCGGATATATTGGCACCCTACACCACTGGGTATGAACGCAGTCAATACAGAAAACGCATCTCTCAAAGAACAGACTATATAACTCTATAGCATCGCGGAGACACTGTGACATCGATACTCTGGCACAGTGTCTCAACGATGCTATTGAGTTATATAGTCGATTTTCGTAGAGACGCGTTTTCTGTATTGATTGAGTTCATACCCAGTGTACATTTTCTAGAGGTGAACGCTGCATACTGTTTTCTGTGGAGAGGGTAAGAAATGGGTATCTTGGGTAGTATTTTGTCGATTTTTCCAGGTGGCAGGGTCTGAAGAAACGCTTTTCTAGTGGTTATTTGTTATTTTTCAACTACGGCCTTTAAACAAATATTAGAATGGGGATAGGGGTGGTGAGTACGGCTATTATCTGGAACACCCCATTCCCGCCAAACAGAAGTTCGTTTCGGATTAAAATGTTTGCAAAATTTCCCAAAATGCATCATTGAGCAATGCATCACTGAGCAGGGGCGTAGTTGGCCGATTTTAAGTTGTAGACTTAATCAATTGAGGTCCGCAGATGCGAAGTTTCTAGTGGGAATTGGTTTTGAATTGAAAAAAAGATACGACATTGTTCTACTTATATTACTGGAAATCTCCTAGTGAAAAGACAACACGTAAATTACGCTGTCGATCTAATGATGGTGTTCTACAGTCTATTATATTGAAACGCTGTGGAGCAGTCTACAACGGGTTTGAAACCTTTATCACATGCCCAAAGCTATGACCGGACAATATGTATATTTAACGCATCTCTGGTTGCTGCATTTAATGTTCCAAATGATGGAACGATGTCTATGTCGTAACAAATTAGTATTAGGGTCTGCCTAAGTCGCCACAGGCCAGCAGAGCTTATGGGATGGAGAGTTGTCCGTCGTCCGTCCGTCCGTCCGTCTGTTAATGTTTACCTCTTTAAGACGATAAAGCCCTCGTTTTTCAACCGATATTACCAAGCTTTACCAGATTGTTGATACCATAAAAGCTCCGACAAGTTTTAAAACTAGCCAGATCGGACGAGTAATGCAGTATTTTGCCTCGTTAAGACAATAGGGCCTTTATTTTTCATTCGATATTTACCAAGCTCTACCAGAGTGTTAATATCAATGACAGCTCGGCCAAGTTCAAAAACAGCCAGATCGGATCCGTAACAGCAGAGTTATGGCCCTTCATTTAGTTAAAAAATACTATATTTTGCCTCGTTAAGACAACAGGGCGTTTTTTTTTTATATAATCTTTACCAAACTTTACCAGATTGTTAATATCAATGTAAGCTCAGACAAGTTAAAACACCAGCCAGATCAAAACAGAAACATCAGAGTTATGGTCCTTGATTCTGTTATAAATGCTGTATTTTGCCTTGTTAAAACGATAGGGCCTTCATTTTTCATCTGATCTTTACCAAGCATTACCCGATTACTAATATTAATGAAAGCTCAAACAGATTTGAAAACCAGTCAAACCGGATCAGTAACAAAAGAGTTATGGCCCTAGATTTAGTTAAAAAATGCTGTATTTAGCCTCGTTAAGATGGTAGGCCCTTCATTTTGCCGGATTTCAGAGAGCATTTTAGGGATGATCAGTACCAGCCCTAGTTTTGCATATCATCACAATGTTCCAGTTGAATGATTTTTATGGAGTTATGGCCCTTTAAATGTTTTAATACACAAACTTTGCCAGACTAGAGTCTTCTGAACTCCTGGCCGGATTTCAGTGATTCTTGGCGGGGATGATGAGTACCAAGCCTAGTTGCGCATGTTATCGCCGTGTTCTGGTTGAATGCTTTTTGGCAGAGTTATGGCCCGTTTAATGTTTTATTACACAAATTTTGTTCTGACTAGTTCTCCTGATCCCCTTGCCGGATTTCAACGAATCTTGGCGGGATGGTGAGTACATGTAACGAGCCTATTTGCGCATATCATCGCCGTGTTCTAGTTGAATGATTTTTTGCAAAGTTTTGGCCCTTTAAAGGTTGTAATACACTAACATTTTACAGACTAGTTTTCATGAACCTTTGGCAGGATTTTAACGAAACTTGGCAGGGATGATCAGTACCAAGCCTAGTTGCGCATATCATGTTCCAGTTGAATGTTTTTTGACAGAGTTATGGTCCCTTATACACACATTTTAGGTTTAGCCAGTAGAGCGTCCACAGGCCATCTTGGGCCTCTTGATTTTCTGCACAAAGGGTTAAGCTGTTGGTATTTACAATCAAGCATCGAAGATGATCAAGACTACCCCAACCTAAAAAAATATGTTTAAACGAAATTAAAAAAAAGGAACAATTTCAAAAAAAACACAGCAAACTTAAAATCAATAAAAGGACATTTTAAATGGGATGACTGCATTGACATTCTGACGTACCGAGTCCTTAGCTAAGACTACCTATTTTTGAGAAATCGAGGCTAGTGTTATCTGTGTAGTATTATAGATAATACATGTATCACATATAAGGTAAATGATCATTTTAACGAAAACAGTTTGATATACTCAATCCATATGTGTTGTGATACATCTAATATAAAAATAAAGGTCAAGTTAGATCATTGTCTAATCCATATACACAAGAATATTTCTGTTATTTCTGTTATATTGCCAAGATGTGCTGCATTACTTGAGTTATGGCCCTTGTTTTCATCAACTTTTCCTCCTTATTCTTCACTCCTCATGCAGATCCATCCAATTGATATGAAACTTAGTATAGAGCACAGAAATGAAGTAGACATTAAATAGTATTGGGACTTTCCAGTCCGATGATATTTTATGAGTTACTACCCTATTTGCACAGTTTATTTTCATATATAATTCTAATATTTTCTAAAGTATATTCTAATGTGCATATATGGTGAATGACATGTTCAGCTAACTCCTGCAGTTTCATTCAGTTGAGAACTGACTTGGGATGAACATTTTCATATTACCACAGTTTGCTGGTCGGATGATTAGTCCTCTCATGTGTAGCTGGAGGGTCTATAAGATTGCGCCATGTCCGTCCTTCGCCCGTAAAAATCAAAATACAGGCTCAAGTTTGATTATGGTTAACTTGTAGAAATTGATGGCATGGTTATTGGCATACTTTCACTATATAATATGACGTATAACGTAAATGATCATTTTAAAGAAATCAGTTTCAGATACTCAATTCCTTTTTTCTTGTCATACATCTAATATATTATGGTCTAATCTATGTATACAGTACGATTTCTGTTATATTTCTGTTGTCTCTGTTATATTTCTATCTCTGTTATATATCTAATTAGACTGATTATCTGTATAGTTTCATTACGATCATGTGATAGCTATTTAGACACAATGGGGTAGATAACTTTCAGGAAGATAACAGCATACGTCAGTAGCAAAGTTATGTTTACTTAAACTAATGTTTAAACTCGACAACATATCCTGATCACATAATCGTCCATTAGTCATTTGCGTGTTGGTGTGTCGCCACGTCATGTTTTTAGTGAATTTATGTTTTTCTTTTGAAATGGATACCGCCATTAAATAGGTAGGTGACATTTCTCAACTTCATGTGAAGATGATATGTAACGGAAAGAGTATGGTCTCATCTAGTTGGTGTATTTAAACATTGAAACGAGAGTAGCCCATTGAGTTGTTTAAATCAACGAACGATATGAGACCATACTTTATTTGTTTTGTAGCATGTCCATTTTATCTGTCTGTCATACTCTAACTTGGATAACTGGTAGATAGAGTACACCAGTCATTATGCCTCCGCCAAAATTGGTGGGGCTATACTGTATTGACCTTGTCATTCCGACCATTCGTAAGTCGCTTTTGCTCATATTCTCAAAATGCTTCCACAAATTACTTCCATATTTTATTTGTTGATTACTAAGATCGTTCAAAATCATTCCGTCGTATCTTTGATCACATGCGACAACAAGTTTAAGGTCATTTCTGTCAGGTTTTAAATTTATATTTTTGCTAATATTGTTAGATTGCTTTCATGTATAACATACATATTTGATTTTTGAGGTCAAGGTCACACACTTTGTTTGTGTGTTTATGTCTGATTTCAGTAAAATGTTCAAGTTACATTTTGAGTATTCTTCAGCAGGGGTATTAGTCAGATATCTGACATTTCTAGTTCTGACCGGTGTTATCTTTAATTAAATGATTGACAACTGTGCAAACATAAAGTAAATGTTACAGACTATGCTTCAAATTTCATAAATGTACGAAGATGATAATTTTCAAAATCCCCACTCTCTACTATCTATCTCCCCCATGTTTTCTCTACAGTCTCCCTTCAGAATATGTTCAATGACATGCTAAATACTGTGACACTTGGTTTTCAAAAAAAAAAATCCACTGTCTATATACCTATACAATCTATATACCATATATGGTATATAGAGTGTATATTTTTTAAAATGAAAACGAAGTGTAACAGTAACATGTCATTGAACACATTTTTAAGAGGGATTGTAGAGAAAACATACTGGAGGGTGGTAGTAGAGTGGCGGGGTAGTGGTGTCTTTATTATTGTCTTCCTGTCTACCAGCCTGAAATGATTCATGAAACTCATTTGATTGCAAATAAAACTATGGGTATTGTAACTTGATGTCAATAATAAATATAGGATGGTGTTCTATGGTACTTAACAAAACTTGGACGAAACATTCAAGCGTAAATAACATGCAAAGAAAAGAAAATGACATGTTTTCTATGATCCTTATACTAAATTTCTATGATATAATTAAATCAACGTTACATAAAATGTCAGAATTAGATTTTAAAAGAAGGGTCCGTTAAGCTAATTATTTTTAATATTTTATGATGTCACGGTATGCAAACATTGTGTATCAACAGATATCAGATGCAATGAGTGACCATTTCTAGAAACATTAATGCATGGCAGACACAGGGCGAGAAAAGAATGTTATATCCTTCAAGGTAATGGAAACTGCATCTATGGAGACTTGGGGGTGTTGACATTTTAAGACCATCAAATATGTTCCCTGTTATGGAAATATCCATTTATTTATTTATGATTAACAGACTGTAACCGATTATTTATATCAATGAAATCTCAAACAAGTTCGACAACCAGCAAGATTGGACCATTTACACCGCAGTTATGGCCCTTGATTTTCTTTAAATGATGTAGTTTACCTCTTTAAAGACGATAGAGACTTTATTTTTCATCCGGTCTTAACCAACTATACCAGATTGTTAATATCAATGAAAAACCAACCAAATCAAATTAGTAACACCGGAGTTATGGCCCTTGATTTAGTTTAAAAAAATGCTGCATTTTGCCTCAATAAGACGAAATGACCTTTGTTTGGCTGGATTTCAATGAAACTTTGCAGGGGTGATCAGTACCAAGCCTAGTTGTACAAATCGTCACCGTGTACCGGTTCAATACTTTTGGCAGCGTTATGGCCCTTTAAAGGTTTTAATACGCAAACTTTGGCTGGACTAGTTCTCCTAAACCCCCGGCTGGATTTAAAGGAAACTTTGCAGGGATGATCAATACCAATCGTAGTTGTCCACATCATCGTCGTGTTCTGGTTAACAGATGTTTGGCGTAGTTATGGCCCTTTAACGGTGTTTGATACACACGTTTTCCGGGCTAGATCTCCTGAACCCCTTACCGGATTTCAACGAAGCTTGACAAGTATGATCAGTATCAAGCCTAGTTGTGCACATCACCGCCATATTCTGGTTGAATGATTTTTGGCAAAGTTATGGCCCTATGAAGGTTTTAATACACAAACTTTGTCCAGACTAGTCTCTTCTTAACTCCTGCCAGATTCAATGAATATTTGCGGGTATGACGAGTACCAAGCTTAGTTGCACCTGTCATTGCCGTGTTCTGTTTGCATGATGTTTGGCACATTTATGGCCTTTTTAAGGTTTTAATACACACACTTTGTCACGACTAATTCTCCTGATCCACTAGCCGGATTTCAGTGAATCTTTGCAAGGGGATGATCAATCGTTAACGTGTTCCAGTTGAATGAATTTTGGCAGGGTTATGACATGTTGTAATACACTATGGTCTAACGGCCGCGGATGGGACCAAACAATTTGTGATCCCCAAAAAGGCAAACTTTCACTTATATCATGAGTTAATATGATATTTCAGGCGATGCAAAATACCGGCTATAGGGTTGTATCACATGTCATTCGGGTGTTATCAGTGGTTATGCAAAGCAGTTATAGTGCACAATTACGGATTACCCTATACATAGGTTTTACCATGTATAACCCAATTAAAGTTGCATACATGAAAAGCAATTGTCTCATTTCTATTTCATAATATGTTTGACAACATCTGGTATAAAACGTTCAAATTTAGCTATTCTTGAGGTTTAAGGGTCAAAACCGTTCAAATATGAGGGTTAAATTACCCCACCCACTTACTTATTTAATGCGTCTCATTTGTTGGATGCTTGTGGGGTCTTTGTGTTACCATTATAGGTGATAAATCATAAATTATATTAAGTAGAATCAGATCAACAAGATGCGATACACTCAGCATTTGCAATAACTGCTGTTTAGGGTGGGAAAGTTATATACTGAACAAAAAGTACCCATTGTTAATGCTGGTATATCCATAGGCCGATTTTTGAGTGAGTATAACAGTTTAAACAAAGTTTAAATAAAACAATGTTTGATGTGTGTAATCACATTTAATTCAGAACAAAACATTCCATTAAAGTGTTTCAAAGATGGCAAGTAATAATGATATCAAACTTCAAAGGGAGGTAATTTGTGGATAATCAAAAACTACTCTATAAAGTTTGGTTTGTTTTGGATGATTGTTTGGGTAAGGTACCTGCAGAAAATGTTGTACTTGACATATTTGGTAATTTTTCATAGAGATAATGTTTTTGGCTGAACAAACTTGTTTTTCAAGACAAAGGGAGATAACTTTCTTGTTTACTACTTGTTTTAAATAAATTTTATTTGAACTATTGGTTATGGTCTAAATAACTATTCCATATATGTCATTAATTATTTCCTTTTTGTCCAGAAAAAATTAAAGAAAGAAGAATTGGCACTTTTTATTATTTCTCGGTATATATACACACACACACACATACACACACGTATATATATATCAAAACTGTTTTGAAGAAAATTATATCGGCATATGATTTGTCTGCTTTAATTGTCACAAGCGGTTTCACCATTTATATGGATTTTCTTGGTGATTAGGACATTTTGAGTTTCACGTTAACGTCATAACAATATGCGTAAAGAAGTAACTTCACGCAATAACATTAATAGCCACACGCTATCTTTTGAGTTATAAAAACGCGGGAAAAGTTAAAAATGTTTCACGTAAAATACAACTATTAAGTACATTTCTGTATTTATGCATTTAATTTTGGTTTGAAGATATCAATGAAATACAGTTCTTTTTCGTCTAATAACAAGTCACTGGAGTTATACACTTTACATATAGGAAATATTTCAAACTGCCCATTAGAACATGGAAATGTTTGTTTACTTTCAGCAGTCTCAGTGATACTGTTTTAGTTTGCTGGCGATGGACGGCCATTCTTGTTCTTAACATAGTAGTTGTTTTGCCAACGTAAAACTCCCGGCACTTTTTACAGATAAAAGTATATATATAATTTACAATTCATGTTACGTTTTACAGTATATGACTTTTACATAGGCTGTCTTTTGCTATTTATATTCGTCTGCTTTTTTATAATTGTGTTCATTGTCTCACTCCGTTTCATGAAGGTTTCGAATTGACATGGATTAAAATGGTATAACATCAGACATGTCGTTGTTTATTTCAATCCGATCTTATGCTTTGATTGGGCCTTTGTCTATATCTTTCCGAATTCCGTGGGAAATTATTTCTTCCGGTTATCCCTGTTTCTGTCTCAGTTCTGTTAAGCGTATCATTATGATACTTTCTTCACTTACTAAAGTAATAATTCTAGAGGCTAGTTTGAATGGAATATTCAGTTTTGTATCTTTTGCTTGACATGATGAAAATTTCATGTAAAGATGGGTATCCGTATCCGTACGTTTAAAATAGATATCTGTAGTGATTTTCACTTACTGTAATTTTACCATAACACCCGGAAAAGGAATTTCAACTCCACTCGTATTAATTGTAATTTTGAAGTTCGCGTGCAATGAGGTCAATTCGTTGTTGAATTTTTGACCGGAATTCGCGACTTCCAGATAATGAAACAATCGTCCATAAACCGTTTCCAGTGTTGTTTTTTAATAGACTGCTTTATTTTCGCCATACTTCACTTGCAATTTTTCATACAGTGTTTCCTCTAAATATCCCATAACTAATGTAGCATAAGTCGGAGCAAATTTAGTACCCATCGCTGTTCCACGCTTTTACCTATATATATATATAGTAGAGAAAATCATACATTAAACAGAACACCGTTCACAAACACTGGATCAGAAACGATACTTAATGATAGAGTAATTTTGTTAAAATACAATGTTGAAAATTATCATTTTGCAGTGTTATAAACAAAAAAAAACTCTTAGCTAGCGTGTATACTAGCTAAAATAGATACTCGAGCGCTTTCGGCTTTACGCTTTCTTCAGGAGTACAAAATACAATCGATCTGGAAAAGTAGCATTCAAGGACGACAGTCAACCACAAACACACAGAAACAAAGAACAACTTTAAAGATGAATAAAAGGCCAAGTTAGACATCACAAACACAAAAGGGTTGACAATAGGGCTAAAGTTCAGTGTAAATAAAGAAATCCCCGCCATGAACTATTCTCTAACCAACAGGGCAGCATTAATAGGCAATATAAGTAAAACACAACGATGCTCGTGTATATATAAATACACAACAACAATAGCATAGAAAACCATAAAGAAGACACTCAGTGACTTGGCAGAAGCCAGAGCAACAAGATAATAAACCGTTGAGGGCACGACAAGAGAAGATTGCAGACAAACATAAAACGTCACCGTCCTTTTGGACTTTAGGTAGACGTCATCATATGGTCCACAGCCTGTCCATTCATCGCAAAATTAAAGATGAAGGCATAATGGCGAACTGTAAATGGGTCCACCACCAAGTATGCAGTACGTTGCAAAATAATAGTGACATATTACATTTACAAGAAAATCATCTAAACAACGATTGCAATGAAAGCAAATCTAGAAAAAATGTACTAATGATCATAAAGATATCATTAAAATGTTCTAATATTGGAAGAGAATGCCAGCAAAAGGGGCCCATTTAGATTTACAATAAATAAATAATAAATAATAGCGTATTTATATTACGCTATAAACGCCGAGAAAGCAACACATATTCAAACCGTTATTGAACGTCGTGAACGTCAAAAGTTGTTTACTCTAAAAACCGGAAATGACGTCGTCATTTATCATGTTGCGTAAGTAAAACGCTGACATTTTAAAATTAAAAACGCTGACATTTTCAATTGACGTTAACGTTAAAATATCGTTCGCTAACGTTACAGTGTTTCGACATGTTTGACTATTTTTCCATATAAACTCCTACATGAAGTGTACTTATTTTAACAACTACATATAAATTCGTATATTATAATATTTATAGATAAATGTTATAATAAAGAAATTGTTAAAACCACTTTAATTTAATGGCCTTAATAGAAATGTTTAGTAAATTTATTTAGTTAA
Source organism: Cyrtodaria siliqua (assembly GCA_037043455.1). Lineage (NCBI taxonomy): Eukaryota > Metazoa > Mollusca > Bivalvia > Adapedonta > Hiatellidae > Cyrtodaria > Cyrtodaria siliqua. The sequence continues at coordinate 58,400 of JAWPHD010009044.1, read as the reverse complement.
CATTCAAACTTTTACAACTTTTGTTTTAATTAAGCATAGAGCACGTTGATATTGTAATTAAGTTGTCTAGATCATAGATGCACCTATTCTTAAAAAGAATAGCTTTTAAAAAGTGATGTTACATCTTATTTCCATACACATATCGAACATTAAGCTAGAATATACGTTTTTATTAAATTAATAAATATGAGGTGAATAATTTTGATATCACTCACAGTATTTCACAGTTAAATTTGTATCAACAAATAAACCGGCATGCAAATTTATAAGTTATTATTACTTGAGATGCGGCTGTCATCCCCTTTGCTTATTCCAAAGGGTTTAACAGTGTTGAGTCTACGGATCCAATAAGATTCGCGTGATTTTCGAGTGTGATCTGACCAATTGGGGTTATGGGCTATGCAGCAAAGTTATATATATATATATATATATATACTGAGAAAAAATGTGTTCGTTCTGAGTGGTTTTATCTCACCGAAAATAAAAATGAAAAGTAGATTCCGATCTTTGCAGTTAGCTGAGCCCGATATTTATATACAGATATCAGTGGTTAATTCTCAAATACTTCGTTTTCTTAGTTTAATTTCGAATAGGTGTTTTGCACTATTGCAGCCTTGCAAGGCTCTGAGTATTGTGTAAGAATAGGATAGAGGCTATGAAGAGAAATCTTCTCTTCATAGATTTCTCTTCATAGACCCAATCCGGCTTAGTGTTCAAGATAGATTTATCGATAGTCTCTATATAAGTCACGCTCTAAACCATGAAGAGCGATGGTATTAAATTCTTTATGAATAAATATAGCCAGTATTTGAAATTTTGAGCTATCTGATTGGCTTGAAAAGTATGGTAAATACCAATTACCCGTAGGATAGGTTTTCTTTTTAAATTAAGTTTTACAGATTATTTTGTGATACACAGACTTCATAACCTTAGCTCCCAACTAAATTCCCATTTGTTTATTTCGACCATTGTTAACTCGTTTAGTGAAAACCATTTTTTGAAAATTAAACCATACTCCGCTGACCATAAAATGGTATGAAAATACCACATTGAAGGTTCCATGTTCACCGGTATATGTATACCATATTCGGGATGGCTAATGGTTTCGTACTATTGACATTTTAATAATAAAACTCTGCTCCATCCGGAGCTAGAGGTTGTGAACGGAAGCAAGCATTTTTCATTACCGTTCACGAACAGACAAAAATCAAACCGATGCTGCATTTTTGTATATTTCCTGTAATCGTCGATTTCAACTGTTTTATTTTTTCACTTCATTTTTAGGAATGTTTCGCTTTTGTGCGCCGATATTTATGTAAGTGTTATAATGCGACGTAAAGCCCAATGGAATTCTATTTGCCCTCGTTCAGTTTTCTTAATTCCTGTCAAAGTTTTATCGACAGAGTATCATATTCTTTTAGGTAATTAAATTATTTGAAATGTCTCTGTTTACTTCCTTATAAATTTGAGGTCATGATAGCAATTAAACATATATGTATCGCTCGTTAGTTTTCTAAATCTGAAACATCGTCTTTGTAACATAATTTCTTTTACCACAACTGCAGTTTCTTGTTAAACTTAAGTTGCATTAACATATATGTAACTGCTGTAATTGGTTTAGTGCTGGTACTTGTTCTATCAATATTGGGATACGACTGCCATTCCGACCATGTAGCCACCATGTGGTTCCCGGGAAGAATATGGCCATTGCTTATACAGGCAGAGGGGTAACATCTCATCCCCCGACCCCTCGACCCCTTCTCCGAATTCATGTTCATTTAGTTATTTTTGCCATGTTCATTGTAGATCTTTTTTAGCACGCCTGTATTATTTCATGTGCTACTTGAGTGGTGACAGAAAACAATGAAAATTAGAGTGTTTATATCAATTGAATTTGCAGCAACTCTGCAGTATCACAGATGAGAAGGTCCTAGAACCATTTTATCTATATGTAAATGGAGAGTGGGCCTTGAATGCTTATTCCTATTGGATCCATATAACCTTTTTGTGTTGGTTCAACGTATAACCTCAAGTCAACGTAAAACCTCATTTCAACCAACCATGATGTTTTGGAGAATCAAACACTGGCTCTAACTGAATACAGTGCATGCATATATACGTTTTTATCTGAAAAAAAGAATATGGTGTTGCTTGCATGGGGACAAGCTTTCTGTTTCTGTAACTAAGAATAAAATATACTGACATTTATCTATGTCCTCGAATGCGTCTTCTTCCGTGAGTAGCAAAGAGCCACGTAATGCTTAGCAATTTTCATAGCTTGCTCAGAGGCATTGAGAGAGTCATCAATGTTATCAATGTTATGCATAACAGTGAGTTTTAAGTAACTGACAAACGACACATATTGATACGTAAACAATATAATGACATCATTAAGTAATAGAAAATATCAACATCAGTTCGGTTTAATAACGATATGTATGTTATGTTAGTATCTAACATGGATTTAAGGTAGTATCTAACATGGATTTAAGGTATATTCCATAAGTATTCTAGTACAGCTACTGAGCAAAAATAAAAAGGAACCCACTTTTCTTATCCTTTTTATCTGGAAAAAAACAGGAAATCCTTAATGATATATATATAAAATTGACGAAATTAGGAAACAGGCAAGTCTTCAGTGTAGAATATATTTTTCTTAAGCGCTTTCATGGTTTTTATGTCACCTGAAATATATATGGAATAATTATATAGGCCGCCATCAATAGTCCAAACAAAGAATAGTTCAAACGTTTATTAAACAATGATATTAACTTCATTTTTCTTAAAAATATATTTTGTCACATTAACTCTATGTAAAATACCTAAATTTGTCCGAGATTATATTTTCTGTTGGTTCCTTACCGAAGGAAATCACCAAACAAGAGGCCCAAGAAGGCCTGTGGACGCTCTTCTTGCTAAAACGGCTCTTATATCAAGATTACTTTTGTCATAAAATTTCCATCAGAACTTCTTTTAAAACATTGCAAGAAAAACACAAAAAAACAACAACATCCATAACAGAAACTTAAACACTCGACCGATGCTAATAATTTAAACAAGTGGCCCTAGTTGATTGCTTTAGAACCACTGTACTGACTAGGGATTTAAACAGCTGGCAGCATATATGACTATCTTCACGGTGTTGACTTGAAATAGAAATAAAATAACACTAAAATGGCTCTAGTATTAAAGTAAAGCTTTTGACACGCGTGCATTCAATGAAGGATGCAAACGAATAAGAAATGTCACTTAAAGCCTCCGAATGAATTTTTATAGTAATTTCTACATTGTTGAACTTTAATGATAAGGCTTATTACGTTGACTTTTGATGTACATACATGATTCTTGCGCTTGATACAATTTCTCATTGTGAATAACATTTGTATAAAGTTTCATGAAATTCCCTTCAGTACTTTCAAAGTTATGGTTGAGAAACGAATTTGACTCATTTGACATCCAAGTGTGACTTTGACCTTTCATGTATTGACATGATTCTTGTGCACGATACACCTTCTTATTGTATTAATATGTATTTGAAGTTTAATGAAATTCCCTTCAGAACTTTAAAAGTTACGACCGAGACACGAATTCGGGTCGAGTAAAGAGAAATTTGGAAATCGCAAAACACGACCATTATAGAAAAAATATTGCTATCTCGGTTTCATTGAGATCGTTTGTGAACGCTAGTACATAATGCTTGCTAAGGTTCACGCCCTCTAGTTCAGATTGAGCAGAGTTTTATAACCAACATTTCAAAAGTATGATCACAGTTATAGCATCCCGAAGATGGTATGCATATAACGGTAAACACGGACATTCCATTTGATATTTTCCTCAGCCACGTATGGTCCCAGTTTCAAACAAAATGGTTTGCCCCAAACGAGAAAACAATAGGCCTAAAAAAAGCGATATTTAGTTGGGAGTTGAGGTTATGAAGTCTGCTTATCACAAGCTACCATAAAAAACTAACTTAAAAAGCAGACAACATATCCCAAGAGTGATGATTAAACAATACTCAGAGCTTTGCAAGACTAGAGTAGTTAACACACCTATACGAAAAATAGAGTGACAATATTTCAGAATGTACCACCGATATCTGTATATACATATCAGGCCCACCGTTCTCCACAGATCGGAATTCACTTATTTTATCTTCTCTGAAACCACAAAGTACAAATCTCTCATATGCAGCATGAGCTTTTGATTATTCACCTGTTTTGTTCAAATGGTGACCCTGGGGTCAAATCTGGCCCCACGACGGGGATCACAGTTATACAAAAAGTTACAAAGAAACTCTTTGAAAATATACTTCTCCGAAACTTCATGAGCTAAGAGTTCTTTAATTGTGCATGTACCATAAGCTTATTAAATGGTCCTCTATCAAGTTTGTTTAATTCGAGACCATGTGGTTAAATTTAGCTCCAACCCAGGGTCATCTGTTTTAATTAGATTTATATAGGGTAATACATTAAAATATGTTCTCCGAAACTGCAGTTATACACTTACTGAGCATGAACGGACGGATACAACCATCCAAACAATCTCAGTCCCGAGATCCGTCACCATCCCTGCGGAGAACTGGTGAGATCCCCACACTATAACCATATATACACTTGCTGTGCATGAACAGACGGATACAAGCATCCAACCAACCATCCAGCATCGGCCCTTGGTCTATCCCCACTCCTGGTGAAATAACCCTTGGGTTATAACTATTGAGAGCTATATATACAATTACTGGACATGAACAGACGGATACAACGATCCAGCTAACATCGGCTTCAAGGTCCGTCCCCACCCCTAGCGAAATAGCCCCGGGGTCATAACTTGATAGAACCATTCGACCGGCATTGCACTGCATGAAAATAGGCCTTTAATCCGCGTTTTTATGATGATTTAAGTTGGACTTAAATGTTATTATATATGGCATATACATGCATTTTGTGGAAATTAAATATAGAATCTTGAATTCTCAGGTCTGCTTAAATTCCAATTAAACATCTTTTAAATTTGGTATACTAAATCTTCATACCTGCTTAAATTTCAATTAACACCTTTAAATGTGGTTTACCTAAATCTAAGGCCTACTTAAATTCCAGCTAAACACCTTTTAAATTCGGTATACTAAAACTTTAAGCCTGCTTAAATTCCAATTAAACACCTTTTAAATTTGGTATACTTAATCTTTTAGTCTGCTTAAATTCCAGTTAAATACCCTTTAAATTTGGTATATTAAATTTTTCAGCCTGCTTAAATTTCCATTAAAAACATTTTAATTTTGGTATACTAAATCGTTAAGCCTGCTTAAATTCCATTTAAATTTGGTATACTCAATATCTAAGCCTGCTTAAATTCCAATTAAATTTCGTATAGTAGATCTTTGAGCCTGCTTAAATACCAATTAAACACCTTTTAAATTTGGTATACTAAATCTTCAAGTCTGCTTAAATTCCAATTAAATACCTTTTACATTTGGTATACTCAATATCTAAGCCTGCTTAAATTCCAATAAAACACCTTTTAAATTTGGTATACTAAATCGTTAAGCCTGCTTAAATTTCAATTAAACAGCTTTAAATGTGGTTTACTTAAATTTAAGGCCTACTTAAATTTCAATAAAATGCCTTTTATATTTGGTATACCAAATCCTTAGGCCTACTTAAATTTCAATAAAACACCTTTTAAATTTGGTGTACTAAATATTTAAGCCTGTTTAAATTCCAATTAAATACCTTTTAAATTTGGTATACTAAATATTTAAGCCTGCTTAAATTCCAATTAAACACCTTTTAAATTTGATATACCAAATCTGTATGTCTGCTTACATTTCAATAAAACACCTTTTAAATTTGGTATAATAAACTGTTGGAGCTACTTTAATTTCAATTGGATGCCTTTAAATTCGACACTAAATCGCAAGGCCTGCTTAAATTCTAAGTAAACACCTTTTAAATGTGGTATACTATATCTTTAAGCCTACTTAAATTTCAATTAAACACCTTAAAATGATGTTTACTTAAATCTAAGGCCTACTTAAATGCCTTTTAAATTCGACAAACTAAATATCAAGGCCTGCTTAAATTCCAACAAAACACCTTTAGATTTGGAATTCCTAAATCATTACAGGTCTGCTTAAATTTCAATTCAACTCCTTTTAAATATGTCGTACTAAATCACAGGGCCGGCTTACATTTTCCCGAGACCTGTTTAAATGTAAGCAGATGATCATATGTTGTTTACTATTTTTCAAGGTCTGCTTAAATTAAATATGACAGAAATTATACAAACAAACACTTTTTTTTTATAAAAATAACATTTAATAATCAACGATCATACAATGTATTTCATTTTTAAATTCAACAGGGAAAATACATAGAGGATCTTAAACGAGTTCCCATTTCATATAAGATTTATGGAACGAGTCATGAATTATTTTAATTTTAATGAGCCTTTTGGCGAGTAAATATTAAAAATAATTCATAACGAGTTTCATAAATCTTATATGGAATGGGAATGAGTTTAAGATCCTTTTTATCACATAACATTGCAATCAAATTAGTAAAAAATAATTCAGATGGACATAGAACCGCCACGACGTCAGACACACTTTAGCGCCAAAACATATATGACGTCGCAACATCGCATCTCACACGTAACGTTACGTATAAAATATATCGTGTTTTACCTCTTTACAAAATAGCAGTTTACGCCAACTTTTTAACAAACCAACAACAATGTTTTGTATAACGTGCATTATTTTTATAAGCTGTCACAAATAATCAGTTTATGACTCAGATCTGGGTGAAAATAAACTTGCGTAGTGTTATATGTTTAACTCTACCAATCAAAATCGTTCCAGGTTGTATTACACGTGTGTCATACAATAGAATATTAAATGGGCGTTCGACACTACTAACAAGGGACGTTATGTGATAAATTAAAATATGTGACAGACACCGCTGATGTTTCAAGTGATATGTGTCGGTCACGTTACGTAGCAGACCCAAAACGTATTAAGTTTTATATTAAACCTCACAGCAAAAGATTTATAAATCAGTCGTCTACTAATATAATTAATAGTATTACATGTGTTACTATATATATATAGTAATAAAAATGGCTTGTTTTCGTGTAATACAGGCATTGTCTATGCGGTCATATTAGAAAAGTGTGTGAAACGGCAAGCCAAAAGTCTATAAAGTGCCAAAAAAAAAGTTAGCTGAAATTCCATATGAACTCGACTGCGTTATATATATTTAGCATTAAATAGTAGATATTTGTTTTAATAATCAACCACGAACCAGTCATATCGTGCATCCAACGACGATTGTACTTAATGGCAGCCAGAATGCTCGCTACCCTGTCAAAATTACCATAGTGCACGCAGGAGATCGTTAGAAGACCATGCAAAGATGAGGACAGACATTATGAAATTGTGGAATAACGATAAACAAGAACGATTCAGTCTAAAGCAAAATATGACGTGAAAAAAATGTGTGACTGGCTCGGAGATGTTGAACGGATCGAGGAAATCCGACTTGAAGTACTAAATATGCATCTAGAATTGTTTGCTTGACCATTACGAAAAAAGATGGATCAAAGCCTAAACATTCATTTCTTCTTGTGTCTCTCATGCGATAATTTTCAATAAAGTAGTCAAGTTCATATGAAACTACCACAGTAATTCCAAGAGACGACCATTCTACATTTCGGCGATGGTGTGATAGATTTAACTCATTAAATTATACATGTACAATTCCTTACGGAAAATGCATATATGTCGCTTATATGTCGAGATCTATGTTGCTTATATGTCAAGATGTATGTTACATATATGTCACTTATACTTGGCTTATATCTTTCACTTATAAGTGACTTATATTGATTTTAAATGCAAATGAGATCTATGCCGCTTATAAGTATGCAAATGAGATCTATGTCACTTATATGTCCAGATAAGTATTGCATATCACTTATATGTCACATATAAGTGACTTATAAGTGGCTTATATGTTTAGCTGGGATGTCAATGCTGTACATATAAGCAACATATAAGCCACTTATATGTCACATATAAGCCACTTACATGTCAATTATACTTCACCAGACAGAAGCACATTTAGTTTCTTGACCACCTGCAGGGATTGATTTCTAGAATCTGCAAGGTCATCCACTGATCTTGTTTTCTGTGGTTTCCTGCCGCAACAAGATCACTGCTTAGCGGGGCATACACATGTAGCCTAGCAGGGCATATACGCCTGTGGTTGTCAAGGGTAAACCTATTTCAAAGGGAAATAATTTTAAAAAATCACAGTTATGGTCCTTTTTTCGTAATTAACACATTTTCATTGGCTCATGTTGAAAGATGTGTGCAAAGTTTCATTGTTATACATCTAATACTTTGAAAGTTAGTCACGATCCCTTGTAAAAGGCAGTTAAACCTGTTTTTAAAGGATGAACAATTCAAAAAATATGAACCATAGTTATGGGCCTTTATTAGATGCATACATTGGATCATGCTAAAGATGTTTACAAAGTTTCATTGTTGTAGACCTTATACTTTCAAGTTATTAGCCAATCAGTTGTCAGGCAAAAAGTTAACGGACGGACAGACAGATGGACGGACAATCGCAAGAGCTAATATAAGTCTCTAAGGGCGTAAAATATGTGAAGAAAGAAGACAGAAAGCGTTTAAACTTTGAACATAATATTGAGGTTTAATTGGTATCTTCTTTTTACAACACAGAACTTCAGCAGATGTTTCCTGCGCAGGGCTTTGATCCAGCAACCACCTGTAATCAAAGAAAATATTATAATGAACAGATTGAATTACATAAATGGTTTTGAAATATATAAAATATAATATACTTTTCAAAAATCAGCTATATATCTAGCATATTCATCATTATGGTTTGTTTGAAATGAACAGAATGGTGTTTTAGGTCATTTTAAACCTATGTATGGCCATATATGACAGTCGATTTTTTTGTGGTAGACATACCATCCCATTGTTCCTCGGTAGAACCAGTACTATAAACCTCTCGCCATTCGTAAGAATCGACACTTCCTCCTTGGACAAGTCTAGCTCCCAGAGGGATTTGAACCCACAACGGTGAGAGGCGAGAAAGCCTTCAGTCGTATCGTCTTTTCATGGAGGCACTTATTAAAATGCATATGAAGAGGAAAAAGGAATTGAGTTAATGAGATGTAAATATATATATGTATATATCAGCTTTACTCCAGCTGTTCCTGAAAACAAGCACGCCCCAAAGACAGCACTTTTAAAAACATATGTAGGGATAGTTCCTTTAATTCCTTCTGTAGGGGCTAAATACAAAAACAAAACAAAAAACATTTCTATATGGGGTTGTCTATTGGGTGGAAAAATGCTTCTGGATGTATTTTTCATGCAAACTCTAACCCAATTAAAATAATCTTAAAATGCATGCATTCAATTTCGAAAAGCATGCTGTTGACGGTAAAAATCCAGTGAAATTTTAATAATGCTGGGAAAAAAATAATTCCCACAAATTAATTCACGAACGAGAACTCTTTACCAATTTCGTAGGCAAATTGATAGTGACACTGTAACTATCGTACTCATACTCATTTTGATTTTAATAGTACAATCAGTAATGTTTCAGTCCTAGGAATATAAAAAGCGGCACCTAGTTACACTGATCTTAAGACAAAGTGCCTATATTATCATCAAAGACATTGCTCTGAAACATGGTATGTACCTTGATTGGGGTAAGGCATAATACTCTCTGAAACTAAGTCTGACGCCACTAGTGACACTGACCTTAACTCTAAAGACAAACTTAGGAAATTTCATTCTCTTTTTTTTTAAGACATACATCTTCAACACCATCAAAATATTTGCTATAAAACTTGGAATGTTCATTTACTGTGGTGAGACATAACCAGCTAATCCCCACTTCACCCGACCTTGACCTTTAACGTAACAAACAACTTTTTCACCATATGATATTGACTTTGTGAATGAAATGCCAAATGTATTTAAAGGGAGTCGTGGCAATCTTTAAGTTTTTATCAAACATTACAATTGGCGTCTTGATTTATTTATACAGTATCATTTTTAATTTAAACCTGCTCGCATTTAATTTTAAAACAAGAGGTCAATGACCTTGAAGCTCTACTGATTGATTTTGATTTCAGGAAGTAGTCGCTACAGACTTGTTTTTTGAAAATCTATTTTTAACCGTGGCGGCCATCTTGAATTTCCGGCCGACCTGAAATTTTGCTAAGATCAATAAGACATTAAGAGCAACATTCCTGTGAAGTTTCATGAAAATCCGTCAGGTAGTTTCAAAGAAGTAGTCGCTACAAGTTTTCATTATATAACTCTATGTAAACAAAGCAGCCATGTTTAAGGTCAAATCAAAACGATTTTCGACAAGGACCAACATCATGTCATACTGATCATTTTAGAAAAGTCCCATATCAATATCTCTTATTGTTTTGAAGAAGTAGTCGCTACAAACTTATTTATTTTAAATCTATTTTTAGCTGTGGCGGCCATCTTGAATTTCCGGCCGACCTGAAATTTTTCTAGGATCAACTAGACATCAAGAGCAACATTCCTGTGAAGTTTCATGAACATCCGTCAAGTAGTTTCAGAGGAGTAGTCGCTACAAGTTTTTACTATATAACTCTATGTAACCAAAGATGGCCACTGGCAGCCATGTTTAACGTCGAATCAAAATAATTTTCCACAAGGATCTACATCATTTCATGCTGATCATTTTAGAAAAAGTCCCATATCAATATCACTTTTAGTTTTCAAGAAGTAGTCACTACGAACTTATTTTTTAAAAATCTATTTTTAGCTGTGACGGCCATCTTGAATTTCCGGCCGACCTGAAATTTTGATAGGATCAATTAGACATCAAAAGCAACATTCCTGTAAAGTTTCATGACAATCCGCCAAGTAGTTTCAGAGGAGTAGTCGCTACAAGTTTTTACTATATAACTCTATGTAAACAAAGATGGCCGCTGGCAGCCATGTTTAACGTTGAATCAAAACGATTTTTGACTAGGATCAACATCATGTAATGCTGATCATTTTAGAAAAAGTCCCATATCAATATCACTTATAGTTTTCAAGAAGTAGTCGCTACAAACTTATTATTTAACAAGAGGTCAATGACCTTGAAGCTCTACTGATTGATTTTGATTTCAGGAAGTAGTCGCTACAGACTTGTTTTTTGAAAATCTATTTTTAACCGTGGCGGCCATCTTGAATTTCCGGCCGACCTGAAATTTTGCTAGGATCAATTAGACATTAAGAGCAACATTCCTGTGAAGTTTCATGTAAATCCGTCAAGTAGTTTCAGAGGAGTAGTCGCTACAAGTTTTCATTATATAACTCTATGTAAACAAAGATGGCCGCTGGTAGCCATGTTTAACGTCAAATCAAAACAATTTTCGACAAGGACCAACATCATGTCATACTGATCATTTTAGAAAAAGTCCCATATCAATATCTCTTATAGTTTTGAAGAAGTAGTCGCTACAAACTTATTTATTTTAAATCTATTTTTAGCTGTGGCGGCCATCTTGAATTTCCGGCCGACCTGAAATTTTTCTAGGATCAACTAGACATCAAGATCAACATTCCTGTGAATTTCATGAACATCCGTCAGGTAGTTTCAGAGGAGTAGTCGCTACAAGTTTTTACAATATAACTCTGTGTAACCAAAGATGGCCACTGGCAGCCATGTTTAACGTCGAATCAAAATAATTTTCCACAAAGATCAACATCATGTCATGCTGATCATTTTAGAAAAAGTCCCATATCAATATCACTTATAGTTTTCAAGAAGTAGTCGCTAAAAACTTGTATTTTGAAAATCTATTTTTAGCCGTGGCGGCCATCTTGAATTTCCGGCCGACCTGAAATTTTGCTAGGATCATTTAGACATCAAGAGCAACATTCCTGTGAAGTTTCATGAAAATCCGTCAAGTAGTTTCAGAGGAGTAGTCGCTACAAGTTTTCATTATATAACTCTATGTAAACAAAGATGGCCGCCGGCAGCCATGTTTAACGTCAAATCAAAACGATTTTCGACAAGGACCAACATCATGTCATGCTGATCATTTTAGAAAAAGTCCCATATCAATATCACTTACAGTTTTCAAGAAGTAGTCGCTACAAACTTGAATTTAAAAAATCTATTTTTAGCTTTGGCGGCCATCTTGGATTTCACATCAACATGAATTTTTGCTAGGATCAACTAGACTTCATGGGCAACATTTCTGTAAAGTTTTATGAATATCCATCCAGTAGTTTCAGAGGAGTAGTCGCTACAAATAAAAGTTAACGGACAGACGGACAGACAGACGGACGGACGGACGGACGACGGACGCCGCCCCACGGCATAAGCTCTGCTGATCTCTGATCAGTAGAGCTAAAAATCTATTTTTAGCTGTGACAGCCATCTTGAATTTCCGGCCGACCTGAAATTTTTCTAGGATCAATTAGACATCAAGAGCAACATTCCTGTAAAGTTTCATGACAATCCGCCAAGTAGTTTCAGAGAAGTAGTCGCTACAAGTTTTTACTATATAACTCTATGTAAACAAAGATGGCCGCTGGCAGCCATGTTTAACGTTGAATCAAAACGATTTTTGACTAGGATCAACATCATGTCATGCTGATCATTTTAGAAAAAGTCCCATATCAATATCACTTATAGTTTTCAAGAAGAAGTCGCTACAAACTTGTATTTTAAAACTCTATTTTTAGCTTTGGCGGCCATCTTGGATTTCACATCAACATGAATTTTTGCTAGGATCAACTAGACTTTATGGGCAACATTTCTGTAAAGTTTCATGAATATCCATCCAGTAGTTTCAGCTGTGAAGTCGCTACAAATAAAAGTTTACGGACAGACGGACGGACGACGGACGCCGCACCACGGCATAAGCTCTGCTGATCTCTGATCAGTAGAGCTAAAAATACCGAACTGTTGTCTTTAATTTCAGTCTACATATAATTTTAGCAGCAGCCAACATACCTTTAGAATTTGTTACTTGCAGGTTTCATTTTCATCAGATTTCGTGCATCGGCACACTTCTGATTTACGGCCTGGGTGATGTCCCTCTCCAGACAGCCTGGTCGTTTTGATGTTACATATTCTGAAAAAGTGATTCGGACATTAAATTTGTATTGTTTATCATGTCTGTTCTATAAACCCTGTATCTGATATCAAAATAACATATCGGTAAATAAAAAATAATGCTAGCCAAAATCTAAACTAATCAAATTGTATGTTCCATTCTTAATTAACACATTGACGGTAATATTGTGCATTTTAAGAGCTAAAAGTTACAGACATTGTCTCTTTAATGGATGTCACATGAGCAACAGATATAAATATTGCAGTGCCAGCGATTACAAACAATAAATAAAACCTTTTAGCTTTTAATCAACACATTTATTACAGCACACTTATGTGGGTCTATGAGATCATGTTTCTACACATACATTTCATGAGTGAAAAAAAGTTTATTTGCTTGTGCTCAATATCTGCTTTAATTATGGACAGTGTCAAGTTACAGTAATAATAAAACTAGCTCAAAACTACTTACTAATAATGGCATTCACAATCGTGCCGTCTAGTGGTGCCCTCGATTTAGAACCCTTCACACAACTGTTTCTCAGTGTCTCGTCGTCAAAAAACACAATTATCAAAAGCCTTGCCATGGCAGTTCCACTGTTTTTTGCCTTCTAAGGCAGGCATCAAGCTGTGCTACCGATAGTCTCACACCATAGCCAGGAACCAACTCGACTTCATGTGTGCTGGAACTCTAAATGAAACAAAAAAGAGGTCAACGACCTTGAAGCTCTACTGATAGGTTTTGATAGCTAGAACAGCATTCCTGTGAAGTTTCATAAAAATTTGTAACATAGTTTCAGGAGTAGTCGTTACAAGTTTTTACTATATAACTCTATGTAAACAAAGATGGCCACTGGCGGTCATGTTTAATGTTGAATCAAAATAATTTTCGACATTAAACATCATGTCATGGTGATCATTTTAGAAAAAGTCCGATATCAATATCACTTACAGTTGTCAAGAAGTAGTTGCTACAAACTTATTTTTAAAAAATATATTTTTAGCCGTGGTGGCCATCTTGAATTTCAGGCCTACCCAAAATTTTGCTGGGATCAAATAGACATCAAGAGCAACATTCCTGTCAAGTTTCATGGAAATCTGTCAAGTAGTTTCAGAGGAGTAGTGGCTACAAGTTTCTACTATGTAACGCTATGTAAAAAAGATGGCGGCCATGTATAATGTCAAATCAAAATAGTTTTCAACAAGGATCAACAGCATGTCATGCTGATCCGACCAAATGTGACCTATATTTCGAAAGGTCGCATGAACGAACAGACTAATGGACAAATATATACCCGGACAACATTGTAATCGCTAAATCAAGATCCGTAAACGGGCTCAACAAAAATTAGAACTCTACAAAAGAATATATGTCTGCACTTTATACCTACATTTTTTTTAAAGTATAATAGATTAACACGTTTTTATTACATTTTCATCGGCAAAAGATTGGAATTTCTCAGCTAAAAATTATTACTATTACTAATTATATCTAACTCCGAACACAAAAATAACTAACTGTGACGCCGAGTTGACGTCAATAACGTGGTACTGACGTCAACGTTATCCGCTGATAACGTTCAACAAAGCGAATAATTTCGGTTAAAATCATGCACAAACTGATTTAAAATGTAATAAACAGATTATTTAACTGCTGTGTTCGATTATAGAGAAATCCTTCAATCGATGGTAACATGTTTTTTCACTCACTCATACGCTCTTTCGTGAAAAGAATCACACGTCTCCCATCTCATGAAGGATTTACCTATAATCGATCCCAGCAGTTAAATAATCTGAGCAGTATCATCAGTGAATATTTTTAATTATAAATATTTATGGAAGATACTCCTTACTTTGAAAATGTCAAGCAAGACGTATTTATAGACCGATACTTACAGCTTGATATGCAGTATAAATGTCGTCATCCATGGAATCGATACGGATACTTTCCACTTGCTGGCTCACTGACGGACTATTCTTCTGTGTGTTTGGTGTCAATAGTGAGTTTGTTGGTGAAATATTCTGTGTGTTTGGTGAGCTTGTTGGTGAAATATGTGTGTTTGATATTGTCGGTGTAGTTATCTGCAGCCTGTTAAGTGGCATTGCTTTCTGTGTGATTGGCTGTATTTGTGAGGTGCGCATATTATGCTGGGTGTTCAGTGGAATGGATTGCAGTATGTTTGCAGGTGGCATTGATGATGTGTTTTGCATAAGAAAGTCAATCTTCTCCTCTAATTTTTTTTGTTCCATGATTGCAATTTGGGAAGAGCAAGAGCAATCCACTGTTGAGCACTGGTCTGTGTTAAGAGTTTGCTGTTCACTGGTTGCTTGGTCCTTGAATTTTTCTCGTGATAGTCACCAGGCCATTGAGTTAAAAAAAATTGTCTCGTTTATTTCTTCCTCCCTCAACCTCCAGTCCTTTCCTGGGCATATTTTAAAAACCTTTTAATTTCATCCTCCACAAAGGTCTCCACCACTTGTCTGAAAAGGAAAGAAAGATATATATATGAACAAACTTACTGAAAAGGAAAGTAAGATATACGAATCTGTTTATTTACACATTTAATATATCAAAAGGCCACGGCGTACAACCATTTCATGCTGAGTGAGGAATTTACAAATCGCGTAATTACGCGGAGTTTGGGTGATAAAACTACTCGGCGTGGGAATCGGCTCTCGGCGAACTTACGCCACGATACTTCGCGTATAACGGTTACGCCACGATACTTTGTGTATACAAACTCGGAGTTCGCCTAGTCGAAACTGCACAGGTGGAAGGTGCAACATTTTATTACTGCAGTTATTTTAAGGCCAAATAAAATTATACCTGTGTTTACTGTAACGTTGCTGAAAAAAATTGGGTAGGTAGGTAGGCATTTTATTTTATTTTTTTTATTTTATTTTTTGGCAAAATTAATTTAAGATGGCGATGAGCTTTGATGAATGGGAAAATGTGGTATTTTAAAACTACAAATAGATAACAATATGAAATTGTGTATGTGTTATTGTTTCCCAAAAGGCATGGCAACAACTGGCTCTTTTCCCAATCACTTGCAATTATTGCAAAGGGGTAAAACAGTTTAATTTATTTTTCGCAAGTCCGGAAGAGGGTCAGTTCCAACAGCAGGACAATGAGCACATGAGTCGGCCGTGATAGCGTGAACATAATTATTAAAAAAATAAAATAAACAAGAGGTCAATGACCTTGAAGCTCTACTGATTGATTTTGATTTCAGGAAGTAGTCGCTACAGACTTGTTTTTTGAAAATCTATTTTTAACCGTGGCGGCCATCTTGAATTTCCGGCCGACCTGAAATTTTGCTAAGATCAATAAGACATTAAGAGCAACATTCCTGTGAAGTTTCATGAAAATCCGTCAAGTAGTTTCAAAGAAGTAGTCGCTACAAGTTTTCATTATATAACTCTATGTAAACAAAGCAGCCATGTTTAAGGTCAAATCAAAACGATTTTCGACAAGGACCAACATCATGTCATACTGATCATTTTAGAAAAAGTCCCATATCAATATCTCTTATTGTTTTGAAGAAGTAGTCGCTACAAACTTTTTTATTTTAAATCTATTTTTAGCTGTGGCGGCCATCTTGAATTTCCGGCCGACCTGAAATTTTTCTAGGATCAACTAGACATCAAGAGCAACATTCCTGTGAAGTTTCATGAACATCCGTCAAGTAGTTTCAGAGGAGTAGTCGCTACAAGTTTTTACTATATAACTCTATGTAACCAAAGATGGCCACTGGCAGCCATGTTTAACGTCGAATCAAAATATTTTTCCACAAGGATCTACAACATGTCATGCTGATCATTTTAGAAAAAGTCCCATATCAATATCACTTATAGTTTTCAAGAAGTAGTCGCTACAAACTTATTTTTTAAAAATCTATTTTTAGCTGTGACGGCCATCTTGAATTTCCGACCGACCTGAAATTTTGATAGGATCAATTAGACATCAAGAGCAACATTCCTGTAAAGTTTCATGACAATCCGCCAAGTAGTTTCAGAGGAGTAGTCGCTACAAGTTTTTACTATATAACTGTATGTAAACAAAGATGGCCGCTGGCAGCCATGTTTAATGTTGAATCAAAACGATTTTTGACTAGGATCAACATCATGTAATGCTGATCATTTTAGAAAAAGTCCCATATCAATATCACTTATAGTTTTCAAGAAGTAGTCGCTACAAACTTATTTTTTAAAAATCTATTTTTAGCTGTGACGGCCATCTTGAATTTCCGGCCGACCTGAAATTTTTCTAGGATCAATTAGACATCAAGAGCAACATTCCTGTAAAGTTTCATGACAATCCGCCAAGTAGTTTCAGAGAAGAAGTCGCTACAAGTTTTTACTATATAACTCTATGTAAACAAAGATGGCCGCTGGCAGCCATGTTTAACGTTGAATCAAAACGATTTTTGACTAGGATCAACATCATGTCATGCTGATCATTTTAGAAAAAGTCCCATATCAATATCACTTATAGTTTTCAAGAAGAAGTCGCTACAAACTTGTATTTTAAAACTCTATTTTTAGCTTTGGCGGCCATCTTGGATTTCACATCAACATGAATTTTTGCTAGGATCAACTAGACTTTATGGGCAACATTTCTGTAAAGTTTCATGAATATCCATCCAGTAGTTTCAGCTGTGAAGTCGCTACAAATAAAAGTTTACGGACAGACGGACAGACAGACGGACAGACAGACGGACAGACGGACGACGCACCACGGCATAAGCTCCGCTGATCTCTGATCAGTTGAGCTAAAAATGAGTCGGGGGTGTTTTCAGCGGGTCGGTCAGGTTACAGTAAACTCGGGTATAATTTTATTTGGCCTAATGCACAATTATTCAATAACTTTAAAAAAAGCAGAAAACAATTTTTTATTTTTGTTTTTTGAAAATTCGAATGCCCGGATGTCACGATAATTATATGGCGGTTCCTATTACCGGCTTCGCGGCGACAACATAAAATACAATTAGTAATTACTATACTGGAAATTACAATTATTATTTAATCGGTGTTTGTAAAATGATTTACGATTCTGCTGTTGATTATTATTATATCGATGAGTTTTTTAGTAAAAATAAGCAAACAAATTGTAAAGAATTCCGGGTCATAAACCTGTTGTTAGTGCTGGGGATTATGGGTATCCAAATTATTTATGTCGGTCTCAGGCGAACTGATTTTTTGACAACAGAAACGGAAAAACGTTTGATTAAATGCATTAAAAGTTTGAAATCCATATTTTTTTCCGAAATGTCAGTGATTCATTTCGCTCTGCGTCCCGCGTCCTAGACGCACATTTTTTCTGAGGACGCATCATTCTTAAACATGTGCGTCTGATGGACGCATTGCTCGAAAATTGTACAAGTGGTAAATAACCGTTTTCGATGTGATAACAAGAGAACAAATATAACACGACACCGGTTAGTGTAGAACGCAATCACAATGTAGTTCGCGTATTCTGATTGGGTAAAAGCTATTTGTCATCCAATCAGTAACAATGTTCTACTAACTGTTGGTGTTCGCTAGTATGGAAATCCCTAGACTGTGTCATGGTCCTTTGCGCTTCTCTGTTGAGATAACAGAATAGAATAGACTAGGAAATCCCGGATGATGAACACAAAATGCCACCGAAGAAAGTTATAAAAAATTACCCACAATTAAAATGTTTAAAGTTTAATTGACACTTGATTGGCATGTCAAACTACTCAGGACTAATTGAACTGTTTAAAATTTGAGTAGACTGTTTGCAACCATAAAATAAAGAAAAAATACAGAGATTTTTATGATGGTGATTACCCGTTACAGAACCGAGACAACTGCGCCATATAAGCACATATTCTAAAAGAAATACTTTGAAAAACAAAGAATGGTAGCAATATATAATAAGGAATAACACGAAAATGATACAGTTTTGAAATTGTATGCACATATTTTGCTGATGTTTTACTGAACTGAATGTTGTTTAACAGCTCATCAACACGGTAAAGGTTATTTAGAGCCGCCCCAGAGAGAGGGGAAGGATACATAGGAATCTACTCTTATAATCGAATAGATTCCTATGTTTTTTTAACGTGCTCGGAGGATAGACCTGATACACGGGACCGCCCGGTTTACGTCCCCATCCGACGGGTGAGGCTAAGGGAAAGGGTCTTGCCCAAGAACACTCCGACGGAACTCAGTGGCACCACGGAGGATTGAACCCATGGCCTCCAGTTACAAATCCGCCGCGCTACCGACTTTCAACATATGTGAGTCCCAGCGACTCATTAAAGTAGACTTCAAAATGAATTACTGAATGTATTCATTATATTTATCAGTCATGTCAAATTTGCACGGGAAAGATGCACTCGGCGTTTGTATTTTTCTGCCAATTGATTGCTTTTTTCAAGCACGATGTCGGACAAGTTGAAGTTGTCGGAAAATTTAGATTTGTTTCCAAAAAATAAATCGCCAAAGGTGTGAACTTATGGTGAATTGGATTCTACACGGAGTGACTTCGTGTCCTTTCGCCACATAGATTCGCCAAATCAAAACATTGACTTGGCATAGATTCGCTTGGCACTCGATAGGGCCAAACTCAGCGAATCGAGTAAAGTGTGTGCTTCGCGTGAGCCGTACTGTACATGTTGCCCTCTACAGAGCTAGATTTAATACCTTTAATTAATACATTACCAATTATAATTTTGCAGAGACATGTGTTCTTGAAGGGAAATTTCCATTCATATTGATTTTCGCCATCAATCCATTTGACATCGTCCTGAAAGAGAATAAGGACCTTTAAGAGAACAATCATTTGATTCTTAGTATTTTACTCTTTTCACATGTTTTCATACTTCAGCTTCCAGTTGGGTAATGGCTGCTTAAACAATGTTGCTGCAAAACAGATTGATAACCCACTCTTTCAATCTTGCGCGTTATGTACACAAATGTTTAAATGGAAGTTATACAATTTAAGCGCTATAGCTACTAGAAGCGCTAGTTCAAGCTCAAATCAAGATGGAAATAAAAATAGCTGGGGCTAGAATTAACGATTGTTTGTTTGCCGTCAACTGACTCAGGACTTTGGGTACTGCGAAAGTATGGCTGATGGGGTCATTGTCGTATTGTGTACTACAGAAAGGTACCTGGGGTACATCTATGTATACAGAAACGTACCCTAAAATCTTTGAATCCAGAACTATCCCCAAATATACAGAAACATAGCCGGACAAACAAGATCTCATTGGGGGAATTGAAACAATTTAGAACTTGATAAACAACTACTTAAAGGTGAAATATGGCGTGTCTTTTGAGTATATATTCGGAAATATATATATATAATATACAATCTGTTCAAATCTTACACTTATTGGTTGTCCTGTTTTCTCACAGTAGCCAATTTTATCTCATAGCGCACACGCTTCGAGTTTCGCCCTGGTAAGTGTCACGTGATCCTGTGACGTCATTGGTACCAAACGATTAGCCGTGTCGCATTGAGTCAGGGTTCTCCACAGGCCATTTAAGCATAGCGGAGCCGCTGCGCTTGACTTCCAAAATCTTACATCCCGCGGTGCCTAAACTGCGCCGCTATGCTTAAAAACCAGAGCGCGGTGCTTTGATCTGTTGTATAGTATTGTCTATGTAGGATTACATTTTATGGTACTTGTTAAAAATGCCGTGTGCTGTTGCTGGGTGAAAACGTTTGCATAAAGAAGGACAAGATAATAACCTAAGTTTCTTTCGTTTCCCTAATCGAGATAATGATATATTAAGATCTGAAGTGTGGTTAGACCGTTACCGAAGAAAATCGCCCCACTCGTCGAGAAAGTGGGAACCTACGAAAGACGCGCGAGTTTGTAGCAAACATTTTGAGTTGACTTCGTGGGAAGTCCATCCTTTGGTTTCATTATCTTTGAATTTGGAGAACAAAAGGCCATGCATATTAAAATCAACAGCGGTACCAACGATATTTGACTATAAAAATGAGAAGTGCATTACCCCGCCGTCTCCAAGCAAGTTGTATTCGCCTATTCGACCGGCATTGAGGAGGAAATTCATACATGAAGTAAGATTGAAATTTATGTTCAATTATCTTAGCACCTCATCGGGTATACGTATGATAATTTGAAGAAAGGTGTATAGTCTTAGATCTTTATATACACCGTGAATGTTTAGCTGTTGAATTAGAAGCATGCGTCTTTACGCGAAACAATGAAGAGTTGACGGCGCTAATAATATGTAGCCGTCATTTTTTTAAAATATTGCTAAGAACGTTCAGCATATAAATTTAAATGAATCCGGTGAAATAAACACTGTGTCTTTTTTCCCAAATTTTAATTTTAATAATTCTAAATTATAAACCCCTTCTGCCACAGTGTTATAAATATATATTATCAACATATATAGGTCTGCAGGGGTCGAATTTCACAAATTTAGCCACTAGCTAAAAATATCCAGTGACTAAAAAAACTACTAGCTAAAATCGGTTCTCACTAGCATTTTTATTCAAGTAATAACGGGATGTAAATTCTGTTTCAAAATAGTGTTTTAGTATATGTAAGACGTTTATTATGTGATAACTGACTATATACTAGACTGTCACTGTACAGTACTGTTTACTGCACTGTTTCATTTGTTTGTTATAATTCATTATTGTGTTGATGATAAGGTAATTTTCCTGTATGAAACTATGAATTGTGAACCTTACCTAATACCGAGCAGAGCTCGGCCGGCACAGCCGGCCGACGATGATCGGCTAATGGTAACACATGTGCAAATGTTGAAATTGTACCTGGCTGGGCAAAAAAACCGTGTCGCACCGGAAGCGCCGCCATTGATGAAATTGTGTTCGGCAATTTCGGATTTTTTCCTCAAATCATCAGGGGATCAGTCTGTTTCACTTGGACGATTGTCTCTTTTCGTAGTTTGGAGTATTCGTACTAGTTCGGCTAATCCCGTCACAAGTAGTTGCGAATGAAGCGAAATTCATTAAAAGAATGCTTATCATTAGAAGTGTTTTATTATTTGTTATTGGTTGTCAAAATTAAAC
The DNA here is from genome assembly GCA_037043455.1 of Cyrtodaria siliqua. Classification (NCBI taxonomy): domain Eukaryota; kingdom Metazoa; phylum Mollusca; class Bivalvia; order Adapedonta; family Hiatellidae; genus Cyrtodaria; species Cyrtodaria siliqua. The sequence continues at coordinate 36,209 of JAWPHD010009044.1, read as the reverse complement.
TAATTCAAAAATTCAAAATTCAAAATTCAAAAATTCAAAATTTCAAAATTTCAAAATCAAAAAATTTAAAATTCAAAAATTTCAAAAATTTAAAATTTAAAATTCAAAAAAACAAGAATTTCAAAATTCAAAAATTCAAAATTTCAAAAATTTCAAAAAATTTAAATTCAAACTTTCAAAATTCAAAAATTCAAAAATTCAAAAATTTCAAAATTCAAAAATTTCAAAATTCAAAAAATTTCAAAAATCAAAAATTTCAAAATTATAAATTTTCAAATTTTCAAAATTCAAAAATTCCATAATTTTAAAATTCCATGAATAATTTGATTTAATAATAAAATAATTGTTGCCTTTTAGGTTCGGTCGATATGTGTTGTATTTATCGACCTGAGAAAAGTGATACCGACCGAGGCGATATCAGGTCGATAAATAGAGTGTTATAACCAGTGTTTTTGAGATACGGGAAATATCTCCCGAGGTAGAGAAATGGCCCCGATATAAGAACGAGTGCAAACATAATTCAGAAAATTATATTAGTACATCATATACTGAACCAAATAAGGACTCAAATTCCAACTCTTAACATAACCAATGACATCCAATCTTTATGTAGGAAACTAGAAATCAAAACCTCTTGAAAACGAAACACAGTCAGAATCAAAGAAAAGGGAAATGCGAAATAAACGGGAAAAAGGTATATTATCAAAACATATCAAATAAATGACATACCAAAAGCTGCACCATTACAGAAAGATGAAAAATTCAACCTTGCTATGGATGCTATACTTGCCTTTGAAATAGAACAGATGTCGTACGTTTTTTCTAAATGCGAAATATGTCTTGAAAGAAGAACTGAATTGAAAATGATCAATGACACTGTTTGTAGTAGCTGCCAAAAAGATATGTCTGATACAAAATAATTCTCTCTGGAAAACAATATAAACCCAGGAAAGGTGCCTCTTGAGTTGAAAGAGTAAAAATAAGATAATTTTCAAAATTTGGTTTTAAAAAAAATCACACCGTAAATACCTGAACTTTTACAATAAACTTGGTTGAACATCTATGATAAAGACGAAGCGTCTCCGTGGTCGAATGGTTAACGACGTTGCATTCTAAATCTTCACCTCTCATCGCTGCGGGTTCGAATTCCACCGGGAGCTCGATATGTAAGTGAGGAAGTGTCGATTCTTACGGATGACGGGAAGTTTACAGTACTGGTTCTACCCAGGAAAAGTGGGTGGATGCCTCCAACACAAAAAAAATTGGTCGTCATAATAGTATATAACCTTACATGAAAATGACGTAAAACACCATACAAACAAACAAACTATGATAAAGATCGAGTTTGAGTTTACCAACTACCACAATTTAGAGGTGTGTCAAATGCCTAGGCCATTGCTTGGTCAGCTGATTTTGATGATCTAAATTATGAATAGTCAATTAATTTACTCATATGTTGATTGACAAGAAACATAAGATAGGTTAGTATTTTATCACAACAATATAGAATAATTATTAAGAATAAAATATTTGGTTTACAAGTTAAATTTTACATGCGATCCGATATATCATATAAGTATAAATTTTAAGAGCTCTGCTCGGTCTTAGGCAGTGCCTAAAATTCATATTAATAACTGTCATAATATTTTCTCCACGTTCGCTCAACTCCATCTCGTCATTTTGTCTTTTGAAAAACGAAGTGATTTTGCGAGCAGACGATTCTGCCATGATAATTGATTGTGTAAAGTCCCGAGTTATCTTACCGGAAGTTGATATCGATTCATTACGTATAGACACTTGCACTAGTCTTGTTTATTGGATAAGCGTCAATCTGATACAGACTGCATGTACTTATTTGTGTTTGACAATGAAGTTACGCAAATAATCATGTGGAATTGGAGAGAGGTTTGACTACATATTATGTCATCGGACCATTTGTTGGTTCTGTCAGTCTGTCGTGGGTGATATTAAGTCAAGTGTGTGCTATAATCTACTCGCAGAAAAAAGCAAGTGCTCGCAATATTCAGTAGCAATCTGAAAAATCAACTCGCATTTTGCGAGTCCGTAAGGTCTCACACCTCTATTATCTCCCCTGAAAGCTCACGGAAAGCTCACGGACCTAGAGACAAAAGGAAAACAGAAAATAATTCTATTTTTTCTCAATTTTAGGCAATTTTTAATTTGAAAAATAGGCTTTTCTTTGCTTTAGCATACATCTGCAGTGTAAAAGACAGATGATACAGAAAATCCCATGTTGATATGAGGTTTTATTCAAATTTCAGAATTTTTTGACCGAAGCACCACATATTCAGCTAGATAGTGTATGAATTTTGTATTTTCCATAGGGTTCACAAAACATGAGCGAGAAAAAAAACCAACCTGGCTAACTTATATATTTTATTGTTTTAAATTACTGGTCTTGGCTATACTGAAGATATTAAACCCACAACAATGTCTGCTGCCCTGCTTTGAAGCTCAGATGTTGGAAAAGGCTGTACAGTAACCCTATGGGGAAATTAATTGTGGTGTGAGACCTGAAGAGTAGCTAATTTTTCATCATAGTCCCACAGACGTCTTTTTTTTAAAGCCCGTTATACACCTTGATTCAACTGATTTGTGTTTTAGTTTCAAAGTAATGATTTGTCAGACAATTTCAACTAGTTGTTGGTACAGATAAAGAATGTGTTTGGCACATATTGTGTCCAGTATCATGCCCATATCAGGTATTTGATATAAATCTCATAATAACATTTTCGAGCAATTTGTGTGCATGTATGTATACTTTTTTGACAGCTGTTTAATCATGACAACTCATGTGATAAACAAGAGGTCAATGACCTTGAAGCTCTACTGATTGATTTTGATTTCAGGAAGTAGTCGCTACAGACTTGTTTTTTTGAAAATCTATTTTTAACCGTGGCGGCTATCTTGAATTTCCGGCCGACCTGAAATTTTGCTAAGATCAATAAGACATTAAGAGCAACATTCCTGTGAAGTTTCATGAAAGTCCGTCAAGTAGTTTCAGAGAAGTAGTCGCTACATGTTTTCATTATATAACTCTATGTAAACAAAAATGGCCGCTGCAGCCATGTTTAACGTCAAATCAAAACGATTTTCGACAAGGACCAACATCATGTCATACTGATCATTTTAGAAAAAGTCCCATATCAATATCTCTTATTGTTTTGAAGAAGTAGTCGCTACAAACTTATTTATTTTAAATCTATCTTTAGCTGTGGCGGCCATCTTGAATTTCCGGCCGACCTGAAATTTTTCTAGGATCAACTATACATCAAGAGCAACATTCCTGTGAAGTTTCATGAACATCCGTCAAGTAGTTTCAGAGAAGAAGTCGCTACAAGTTTTTACTATATAACTCTATGTAACCAAAGATGGCCACTGGCAGCCATGTTTAACGTCGAATCAAAATAATTTTCCACAAGGATCTACATCATGTCATGCTGATCATTTTAGAAAAAGTCCCATATCAATATCACTTATAGTTTTCAAGAAGTAGTCTACAAACTTATTTTTTACAAATCTATTTTTAGCTGTGACGGCCATCTTGAATTTCCGGCCGACCTGAAATTTTTCTAGAATCAATTAGACATCAAGAGCACCATTCCTGTGAGGTTTCATGACAATCCGCCAAGTAGTTTCAGAGGAGTAGTCGCTACAAGTTTTTACTATATAACTCTATGTAAACAAAGATGGCCACTGGCAGCCATGTTTAACGTCGAATCAAAATAATTTTCCACAAGGATCTACATCATGTCATGCTGATCATTTTAGAAAAAGTCCCATATCAATATCACTTATAGTTTTCAAGAAGTAGTCGCTACAAACTTAGGCCTAATAAAAAAACATGTGTGTTTCCGGTTTCCCGACCGTCCCTACTTTATCACCGCCGACCCTAAATATTTTTAGGGGAAAAAAAAAAAAAATTTTTTTTTTTTAATTCAAATGATAATTTTATTAGCCATAGTTGTTAAGCATCTAATCTGGATTGCAAAGGTTATCCAAAAGTTGCCTTAGTACAAAAATGGCATAATATATGCGAACAATATATATAAAAAAAATATCTAAAAAAAAAACTTTTTCCTACCTACCTACCCTAACTTTTTGACAGGGTGAAACCAGAAACACACAAGTTTTTTTTTTAGGCCTTATTTTTTTAAAATCTATTTTTAGCTGTGACGGCCATCTTGAATTTCCGGCCGACCTGAAATTTTTCTAGGATCAATTAGACATCAAGAGCAACATTCCTGTAAAGTTTCATGACAATCCGTCGAGTAGTTTCAGAGGAGTAGTCGCTACAAGTTTTTACTATATAACTCTATGTAAACAAAGATGGCCGCTGGCAGCCACGTTTAACGTCGAATCAAAACGATTTTTGATAAGGACCAACATCATGTCATGCTGATCATTTTAGAAAAAGTCCCATATCAATATCACTTTTAGTTTTCAAGAAGTAGTCGCTACAAACTTGTATTTTGAAAATTTATTTTTAGCCGTGGCGGCCATCTTGAATTTCCGGCCGACCTGAAATTTTGCTAGGATCATTTAGACATCAAGAGCAACATTCCTGTGAAGTTTCATGAAAATCCGTCAAGTAGTTTCAGAGGAGTAGTCGCTACAAGTTTTCATTATATAACTCTATGTAAACAAAGATGGCCGCTGGCAGCCATGTTTAACGTCAAATCAAAACGATTTTCGACTAGGATCAACATCATGTCATGCTGATCATTTTAGAAAAAGTCCCATATCAATATCACTTATAGTTTCCAAGAAGTAGTCGCTACAAACTTGAATTTAAAAAATCTATTTTTAGCTTTGGCGGCCATCTTGGATTTCACATCAACATGAATTTTTGCTAGGATCAACTAGACTTCATGGGCAACATTTCTGTAAAGTTTTATGAATATCCATCCAGTAGTTTCAGAGGAGTAGTCGCTACAAATAAAAGTTAACGGACAGACGGACAGACGGACGGACAGACAGACGGACGGACGACGGACGCCGCACCACGGCATAAGCTCTGCTGATCTCTGATCAGTAGAGCTAATAAAAACATGATGTTTTCTGGTGTATACATGTGCATTGTGTCAGAAGCCACATGTTTCTGTAAGGAAATATCACAGAGACAGCAGATATCTGATTTGATATATCTGATATAATCTCCCATATTGTTGATGTCTCAAATTTAAAGTTGTCAACAACTCATCTTTGTATGCCATACTGGACAGTGATCACATACCGGTAAGTGATTGTTGTTGCTGCTGTTGATGTTGTTGTTGTTGTTGTTGTATCTTCCAACTATCAAGTTTCTGTTGGTGTTCTCCATATTTATTACAGAGACAAATAATGTTGCTGTTCTGTTTAGGTGGAATTTCTCATTATTGTATTTCTGTTATCTAGTCGAAATAGGTGCATTTCTTGATTTTTTTGATTTTTTTACCGAAACAGTTACAGTTACAGCTTCAATTATTTTTTATTCTTTATGGGGTATTTATGTATTGTGTTGCATTTCCTGAAAGCAGGTGACACAGATCATGTTTGGGGAAATTTTCATGCAGATTGAGAGAAAAATGGCAGATATATTACAGAAATACTACATTTGGTGGCATTTCTTGTGTATTTTTATGTTAAAGGCACAATACCGCCAAAATTCAAGTGATACTCAGACTTTCATATCTTTTCATATACTCAGACCTAAGCTTATTTGGGGGTTAATTTGACATGTAGAATCTAAATGCATAGCTATTGACTGGTATACTTTAGACTTTTATCTTGTTACCATGGATACAGAAAGAAATGATATTTTTCCTATTAAAATTTCAGCAGTTGATCATTGAATACATATGTTTGATGCCATGATATGAACTAATATTATTTTAATCATAATTACAAGATAGCAGATGACAAAAGGGGATTGTGGTAAAAATCTCATGAAGATTGAGGCACAAATGGTGTAGTTATCACACAAATGCTACATATTATGAAAACATGTTTTGGACTTTTATTTCACAGCGGGAACTTGACGAATCCACGCGTTACTCTCAATCACATAATCCTGAATCATTTCACTTGTAAATATGATAGAAGCATGCTTATGGTCTTATTTTATAGGTACTGCACATAGCTACTAAATGTTATGTTATGGATGATGTTGCTAAAAATATTTACTCTCTTCAGGTCTCACACCTCAATTATCTCCCCTGAAAGCTCACGGACCTAGAGACAAAAGGAAAACAGAAAATAATTCTATTTTTTCTCAATTTTAGGCAATTTTTAATTTGAAAAATAGGCTTTTCTTTGCTTTAGCATACATCTGCAGTGTAAAAGACAGATGATACAGAAAATCCCATGTTGATATGAGGTTTCATTCAAATTTCAGAATTGTTTGACCGAAGCACCACATATTCAGCTAGATAGTGTATGAATTTTGTATTTTCCATATGGTTCACAAAACATGAGCGAGAAAAAAAACCAACCTGGCTAACTTATATATTTTATTGTTTTAAATTACTGGTCTTGGCTATACTGAAGATATTAAACCAACAACAATGTATGCTGCCCTGCTTTGAAGCTCAGATGTTGGAAAAGGCTGTACAGTAACCCTATGGGAAAATTAATTGTGGTGTGAGACCGTAAGAGTGAAATTCGACCCCTGGGTCTATGGATTTGAAAAAAAAAAAATGTTTGATGGATATCTATTACAAGGCAGAAAATTAATAATATTACTAGCTTTTATATTAATTCAGTAATGTTTTATGGCAAAACAACAACAATAACGGCTCTTAGCTCGTGCAATAAGTAAAACAAGTATAATAGAATAATATACTTTATATTATGGTAATTGCATATGTTTGGTCTGTTTTCGATCTGTATATCAGGAGTTAGTATACATGAGTAAGTATACTTACTAACTGTCTATAACATTTGGCTGTATTATTTAAATCATAGTATTTTTCTGTCTTTGTGCGCGACAATTAGAGCTCGCATATCATGTGATATATCCGTCTTGTGCAATACGCGTCTGCCCTCGGCGGTATTACACCGCTCAAGTAATTGCAATAAACAGGAAATATATCATAAAACTAGGTTTCCCTAAATGGTGCGTGCTTTTGTGATATTCCGGCGTATGTACCCTAATTAGGCTGTACTTCAATAGTGCACCGCAGTATTTGATAAGTCTGTATCGATATTTGGGGGCAGTGGAGACTGGAGCTAGAGCGTGTCATATTACAAACACCGCTCCTAGAGTGTTTGGTGTTGATGGCGACTTATCGCAAATATATAATACTACAGAAATTATATGCTGTTTCATTTATTATTGTTTTCATTAATTTTTTATCAATTATGGATAATATCTAATAAATATATTTGTTCCATGTCTACTTATTGGCAAAAAAAATCTGACGCTCGTATTTAGACCAGGTCCATTCATTCGGAATATACTACATTTCGCGGTTATTGTGTATGTACCAAGATATTGCAGTGTTGCGGGAAACTTACTGTCAGATTTCGATGAAAACAATGTTTACGTTGTTTTTTGTTTGTTGTTGCTGTCAGTGTATAAAGACACTATTTTGTTGGATTAGTGAATAGTGTAATGAACCGCTGAACGTAACGAATGACATGACACGATAGTCTTTACAAGCTCTCCATTTGCAACGCGTTCGACTTCATCATCAGTTGATGAATCCGATGTATTTTCGTCCTCAGACACGTATTCTGGCTCAAAATCGTAAGGTTGCACATTGTGTAACCGTCTTATCACGGGCATTTCCTCTGACTCGGTATCATGATCGCTTAATTCCCACATTTTCACACAAGGTATACTGTTTTGCGTTCAGTCCCAATGTAAACAAAAAATAGTTTGTTCACAAAGACGTCACTCCCGGTAATTCGCGCAAGAGTTTTTCCCCTTAGATTTATTTCGATATTTTAGCAATGCCTGTTCGATTTTTATCTTTAAAAATATATTTTTACTGAACATACATCAATGGCATAGTAATAATCGTATTTATAATGATATTTAATACTTAAAAACATATCAAAAGCGGATTAATCATTTGTTGATTTAGGACCAATTTCTGCTTTAAACAATATTGTTTATCATTAACTATTGCCCTATTCATAACTTTGATAGAGCATCATCAAAAAAACTGACCAATCAGTGACCAGAAATAAGACATAACCAATACATTCTGGTAGGTGATAAACTCGGTCTTTATCCTTGATGTTCAACCAAGTTTACTCTTAAAATTAAGGTATATACAGTGTGATTCTTTTAAAACCCTGCCTATTTCATGCACATTCATGCAAATTGATTCAATATATGTATCTTTTAAAATCAAAATCTTGAAAATTATCATCTTTTTACTCTGCCAAACATTTTTATTTTACTATAGAACCTAAGGATAAACTCCGAGTAACACAAATTTTATCACCTACTGAAAATAAAATAAAATCTCAACATCTCTGCAATGCAAAATTATGAATTGTTCTTAATAACATATTTAGGCTGCCATAGTTAGTAATAAAATCTAGACCGTATTGTCATAAAACCGGAAGTTGTAAATCATCAAACCCCGCGCAAAATGTAAACAAATACACAGCTCGTCATTCAAGAATAGTTAATGAAGGAATCCCTGTACTTTTATTTCCGAAGCCCCCACTGGAAAAACACACACACACACGCAAATTTGCATTGGGAATTCTGATAATCGAATCATCAAAAAGGGATATCAAAAATATTGTTTTTCAAAATATAAATTGGCGCCATTAAAAACGTAAATACATTAAATATGTAAGCTAAACTTTTAAAAAAGTGAATCGTTAATAAAGTTTCGCATTGTACTCTTGCGTTATTTTGTCTCGGGTACATTCATGTATATTTGGGGGCCTTTCTGGATTTCGATAATTTTCAGGTACATTTCTGTAAACATAAATGTAACCCGGTTGCCTTTCTGTAGTACCCAGTACGACAATGACCCCATCAGCGAAAATATGCTATCTTTTGGAGTGGATGTAAAGCCTTCGGCACTGTGTGCAGGGAGAGCCACACACATTGCATGAAAGATCTCACCGTAATTCTTAATTCAAGCATTCTTTGACCCTAAAAGCCTTCTTTTTTTATCTTTTTAAGCAGATGAAATATCAAAATCGTAAAATGGGAATGCAAGGTCAGAGAATGCTGGATTATGGTGTGTGGTGTGGTGGGGTGGCTGGGGGTGGGTGGGGGGTTGTGTGCAGTATCTAAAAAGAACATTATAGTCAAGAGACTGGTCGTAGGAGAATATCTTTTGAAAAAAGGATAGAAAAACTTCAAAAAAGATGGGGCCATAATTTCCAACGAGTACGTAATCGATTGGGATTCGTTATTGTTCACAAATATTTTACACATACTTTTCCCATCAAACAAAGTTACACTGACTTACCATTTCGAACTTGATCACCGACGCTTATAAAATATCGAAATAACTGTACTAAAACGATTTTATACACACATTTCTTTGTAAACAAGACACAATCTCAGTTTTCCGCGTGAAATTTCATATTCCTGCATTTGATTGGCTTGGTCAGCATTTCCGTTAGTGGCCTCCTAGCGGATATCCAGGGGAGGAATAGAATAGAATAGAATATCTTTTATTTTCAATTATGGGCCATCACTGGCATAGTAATCACATAATAATTTTGACATATATGCAGGAGGTTATAAAATAACAAAAGCTTAATTCAGATTATACAACACAATTAAACATAAGTAAACATCTAATTAGATAAGGCATAAACAACAATAACAGTTTATCAATTCAATTCAAGAACTTCAACAAGTTCTTACAGCCGTTAAGTGCACATTATATTTATGAAAAATCCATGATTTATAACACTAACATGACAGACCTGTTTTGTTACTTATATTACAGTTCAAATGATTAAATCTCATGTTATAACATGTGTAAATAAACCCTGCTGTTCTATTGATTATATATTCGTCTTCATTACATAACAAGAAAGCAAACTGATTTTTGTATGATAAAGTATTGAAATTTTTACATGTATAAGAGATCTCTGTAGTAAACACAATTTATCTTGCAGTTGACGGGGGGTTTCGTCCTGTACTTTGTAAAACATTACAAATTTATCTTGCAATGGGATCGGGTTTTGTCCAGTATCTTATAAAACGTTACAAAAAGGATCTTGCAATGGGAGTTAGATATTCCATATTCCTTTTACGACTGGTATCTCATTAAAACCATTCTAATTACGCTTTGATACTCTCCGCTATAGGATCTGACAACACTGCCTTGGAGGTCACGTCAGATCGACCTTTCATCTTACCAATATTCATGAGAAGATCAACTAAATTCAACCAATGAAATCGCGCGTTTCATATGAACTTTCAGATGATGTTCGACTTTCGAGTGAACTGAACAAACGAAAATCCACACAAAACACATATCCGGAAGGAAAAAAAAAGTCTGTGTTTATGCTGTGTTTTTGCATGATAAATTCAAAGAAATGCACTAAATGGCATGTTTTACAGCAATAATACGAAGAAAATCATGGGCGCGGTCAATACCGAGAATATTGCAACATCAGGTTTTCTATATAGTACGCAATAATACATCTTGCCCGCTTTAACCGCAGTTGATAGCAACGTTCTGTTATTAATTACCGGCGAGTGTATTTTTAGTGTGGGTTATGAGTCAACCCTACAAAGTGTTTTTTTTTTTATCACTATTGACAATCTTGATTTTATTAGGCAAATATTCAATAATGGTTGATGTGTTATGTTTGTCAACGATTTTTTTTTGTGTTTTATAAGATAAAAGTTACAGACATTGTCACTTTCAATACCGAGCATAGACTGAAACGCGACATGCGCAGTGAAGCAGTCTATGCCTTAGTAGTGTATAGTATCGTAGCATGATAAAGGGTCTGATTTTAATGAGATTGCTGGTATGTTGTAAATCAAGACAAAAACAATTAATCTAGTTCGTTTATGAATGATCAGAGCAGCAGATAAGCTTTGGAAGTTAATTGGGTATTACCCCATAGTTTTGGTTTTAATTGTGTATTGGCAAAATTGAATTGAATTGGATATTGTTGAAAAATGTCTTAATCATACAGGTAATACCCCTCATTTTCATTTTAACTGGGTATTTACATAGTTTAAGCAATTTAAGTACATGTATGCATTACTATTCAGTTGATTACATGCCTGGTGGTGTTACTAAAGTTTTAAGCAGATAAAAATCAGCCATGGAACTCTTGTTTCCAATTCAGTGGCCCGTGTGGTTGCCGGGGGCCCCGTTTGGTCACGGGGCAAATAATACGGCCACTGCAGATCCCTTTGGAGGGGTAGGCAGAGGGGTAGAATCCCCCCAAATTCATGTTCATTTCATCACTTTTTGTTCATGTTCATTAATGGTCTTCATCATGATCCCTGCATTGTTTCAGGTGCTATCTCGCTCGCATCAAAAGAGCAGTGGCAGAAAAACAATAACGTGGCTCCAGCGTAAATGGAGTTTCTACGATAGAATTTGCAGCAACTCTGCAGTTCAGGGTGAGAAGGTTCTAGGCCCATTTTCCATATTTTATCTCGATGTACATAGAAGATGAGCCTGGCATGTTCATGCCTTTTAGGCGCCATATAACCTTTTCATGTGTTGGTGCGCCTTAAAACCCCAATAAAATTCAATTCAATTCCAATTCAGTGACCTTTTTTCTTTTCTAATAAATTCGACTGCTGGTGTAAGCCGTTGCATTCATTCTAGAATCGGTGAGTAACAAAATGTCCCATAAAATTCCACTCACTATTTTTGGTTCGCTTTGATTTGATTTTAATTGCGTTTTCAATCATTTTTAATTGGGTGTTTATGTAAATACGTCTATACTATGCCTATCTGTTGCTCTGAATGATTTTTTGTTGAGATCAGTGTAAATGCATGATATGATGATACATCTGAACTATAAATATAAACTGCTGTAAAGTTGTATTGAAAAAAAAGAAAATTCAAAGTCCTAAAATAATGTAAATCTATTAAGTTGAAGACGTTATTAGATTGTAAGAATTAAGTTGTTATTAAATTAAAACCACAAAAAAATGTTGTTTTCCCCTTCATTTTATCATACCGTAAATTTACAACATGGCGTATATATACATTTAATCACACATTGCATTTACAATATGGTGTATGTATACATTTAATCGCACCTTAAATTTGCTATATGGTGTATATATACATTTAATCACACCTTAAATATGCTACATGGTGTATGTACACATTTAATCACACCTTAAATTTGTAACGTGGTGTATGTATACATTTAATCACACCTTAAATTTAAAACATGGTGTATGTATACATTTAATCACACCTTAAATATGCTACATGGTGTATGTACACATTTAGTCGCACCTTAAATTTGCAACATGGTGTATGTATACATTTAATCACACCTTAAATTTAAAACATGGTGTATGTATACATTTAATCACACATTGCATAACACTATGGTGTATGTATACATTTAATCGCACCTTAAATTTGCAACATGGTGTACGTATACATTTAATCGCACCTTAAATTTGCAACATGGTGTATGTATACATTTAATCACACCTTAAATTTGCAACATGGTGTATGTACACATTTAATCACACCTTAAATTCGCAACATGGTGTATATATACATTTAATCACACCTTAAATTTAAAACATGGTGTATGTATACATTTAATCACACCTTAAATTTGCTATATGGTGTATGTATACATTTAATCACACCTTAAATTTGCAACATGGTGTATGTATACATTTAATCACACCTTAAATTTACAACTTGGTGTATATATACATTTAATCACACCTTAAATTTAAAACATGGTGTATGTATACATTTAATCACACCTTAAATTTAAAACATGGTGTATGTATACATTTAATCACACCTTAAATTTAAAACTTGGTGTATGTATACATTTAATCACACCTTAAATTAGCAACATGGTGTAAATACACATTTAATCACATCTTAAATTTGCAGCATGATGTATGTATACATTTAATCGCACATTAAATTTGCAACATGGTATATAGTTACATTTAATCGCACATTAAATTTGCTACATGGTATATTGATACATTTAATCACACATTAAATGTGCAACATGGTGTAAATATACATTTAATCAAAATTAAACTCAATTAAATTCGACATAAAAGTGAAAAACTTAATTTAGATATTTAAGTGTAATTAAATTGCTCTTAAATCCAGCACATGAAATTTAAATATATTTAAGCATATTTAAGTTTTAATTAAATCCCTTATTTCATGCAGTGTTGGCCCTGGGGTCTATTCCCATCCCTGGGATCATAACCCCTGGGTCATTACGTCGAAACTGTTGAGATCACACCATTTAACCATGTATACACTTCTAGGCTTGAACATGCGGATACAACCATCCAACCAGCATTGACCCCCCGGTACCAACGTCTCCCCTTGGGGCATACGCCCTTTTTCATAACGTGGAAACCGTCGAGATCCCCGCGCCCTATAACCATATATACACCTACTGGACATAACAATATAAGGTGGGCGCGAGTATTGGACTGCGTGATCTCATTAATTTATGAAATTATAAGCTTGTTTGACAATGTGTTCATCTTTGCGAAGATCGTCAGGTCAGCGATTCAGGGCAATCGAAGCTTTGTTTTTCGTTTATGTTAATGTCGAGATAAAACCACACAGAATGAACAAATAATGAGCAAAAATAAAAGGTTGCCTCTTTTCTTAATTTCTAAACAAACCAGGAAATAACGAATATAACGGAATAAAGATATGTATGGAACAATTATATAGACCGCCACGAATATTTCAAACAAAATTTAGTTGAAAACGTTAATAAACAATGAAATTATTTCCCTTTTTTAAAAATGCGTTTATTTATTTATTTATTTATTTGTTTTGGCTTAAAAACATCAACTCTATGAAAATGGCTAACACTGTCCGAAACAATGTTTCCTGTAGACTCCTTACCCAAAGAAAAAACAAAAAACAACAACACAGCTTTTGTAGATAGCAGTTTTGATTATCCACAATTGTCAAAATACGAGTAAACCTCTTGATTGTTTTGATACCATCCATAACTGACTAACACTTGGCAAATTTGATACTGTTTTTGTTCTGAATTAAATGTGATTACAAAAATGAGATATGGGATCCTATAGAAACCACAACGTCCGAACGCAATGGCACCGTAGGTCCACACTTCACTGCAAACAAGGACTTGAAAATACAAACATCAAAACTATGTTAAAAGTTTTTATATTCACTGAAAAAATTGCAAATGCTTACGATTTAATTCTAACAATCATACATAATTTATGAGGTACCACCCTAAAATGTTAACCAAAAGACCACATGGAAATTCAACAAATTAGTCATAATGAATAAATAGGTAAATGGGGTAAATTTACTCTCGAATTTAAACGTTTTTAAATCGCAAAAGTAACTAAGTTGAACGAAGTGTTATCAAATATATTGAAATCGAATGAATGAATGGTATTTTACGCTACGTCGATACATAATTAGCTCATATGGTGCGCGAAAACAAATGAAAATGAAATGGTCAATTATTTGAATGTATAGGTAAAACTATTTACAGATAAGGGATGATACGGTCATAAAGTCAACTATGTAAATAATGGTCAAGAAATGCCCGTCAACAGGCGCGTCTGAACATGGAAATGTAAATATGAATAAGTAATGCAGTCAATGAAATCAATTATATCAAATAACTAGTATTGGGAATCGGACATGAAACAAGAGGCCCAAGAATGCGTGTGGACGCTCTACTTGCTACAATGGCTCTTATAACATTCCCTTCAGTTTTTCTTTTCAAGAAAATGCAAAACAATACAACACCCACACCAGAAATTTAAACCCTTGACCCATGCCAAAAATCATGAATAAGTATAAAAAAGCAATTTAAAAAACCCTCAAAATATTTTTCTTTAACAACCAAAAAAGGAGAATTAAAATAATAATAATAATAATAATAATAAACAGTGGGATTTGAACCCACGACCACAGGTTCCCCAAATAGTATATTACATATATAAGAACATCAAGGTAAGTCTGGTGTTACTGGCTGATCGGGCTGGGTTTCCAACTTGTGTTTGACAAGGCAGGATATGGCATTTTTCAGATAAAAAGGGCCATAACTCTAGAATTACTTATCCGAGCTACTGGTTGTCGAGCTTTTATTGATAATAACAACAAAGGTTGGTAAAGATCGGATGATCCCCCCCCCCCCCCCCCCCCCCCCCACCTCTGGCATCTGGAGTACTGGCCTTTTTTGGGCCTGGCATCTGGAATACTCCCTTACAGTGGGTTGGCATCTGGAATACTATTTGAATCATGCCCGAGGGCCGCCCGAGAGCCCGCAGGGCCCGAGCTCTCTAGGGGTTCCGGGGGCATGCCCCCCCCCCCCGGCAAATTTTGAAACCCAGGTGCTCTGAATTGGCGTTTCCAGCAATCTGAGACATAAATTAGCTTAAATTTATTTTTTTTGATGGAAAAAAGTATATTTTGAGAAAAATACGGCGTACGCGTATGAAAAACTGCGATGTCGGCGTACGGCGTACCATAACCCGGCGTACGGAATACTGGCTAATATGGGTCGGAATCCGGCGTACGAAAAAACCAAAAGCACGCGTAGAAACAAACAACACTTTAAATATGATTGAAAGACAAGACACGACATCACAAACATAGAAGGGTTGACAATAGTGCTACCGTCTTGGAACGGTCAATGGCAAAAAGGGCCGCTGGGGGATTTAAACCAGGATCTAGGGTGCACCAAACCTGACTATTACCCTATTGCCATCCCAATAAAAAGAGAGTGTACATAAAGATATCCCCGCCAGGTTATATTCTCTACCAAACAATGCAGCATTTAAACCGAATCTGCTAATTTTCTCTTGTGTTTGTGTTTACCGCCTTGACTACAAATCCGTATTTGTATTACTTACAGCTCCTTTGGGATCAACAAGATCATTATTTGGGTTTTTTAAGTAAATAACAATAAAGCCGTCGCTAGAGTGCGTGATACTTTTTACGTTCCTTTCTTGTTTGCGTTTGTTGCTTCCAAGACATACGCTTTCAGTACTTATTGGCATTCACACAAGCGTTTATTTAGTCCTGTGCGGCGGCTGTAAAATGAGTAGTGTTATTACTTACTGGTCCTTCAGGATTATCAAACCAACTCTGTGTGGGTTTAAAGTAGAATACCGTTTAAGCCAGTGATAGAGGGCGTGATAGTTGTAGCAAATTATAATTCATAAACAGACTCAATAAAACCGAGTCTTCTACGTTTCTCTCTTGGTTGTGATTTTTGCTTCCAACGGATCCCGTTTTGGTGATTTATTTATATGCACTCAACCAGACCCAATGATTTACACGTGATGATATATAACACATATTATTATAAACAATGTGGTATAATAAAGAATCTTTATTTTTAGTCTATTCTATTAAAGCATAATTATATTGCGCCGGATTGTATTCATATAACTGATTTAGTATAGTATGCTTCTTGTTGTATTTACGAATAAAGTAAAGGTTAGTCAACATGGTCAAGCTTTACTTATCTCGGGTAAAATCGCTTTTATAATTCTTCCTTTGTAGATTATTTACTTCTAAATTCAAGATCACAATCCATATTTATCTATATTTTATATATGCTATTATAAATCATTCATGTTTTAGTTTTTAAATAAATCATTCATGTTTTAGTTTTAATTTTGTAATATTAAATGTGTTACATTTGCTTATTTGGCTACATAGTTTAATCATATTGTTTTCTTCCTATCTATGCTTTCATGTTATATACTTTTATATTTGAGTTTGTTATGTCGGTTCAAAAACGTATTCATATATTGAATTGGTACATGTGTATGTCTTGCCGAATTTAAGTAAAATTTACTTGACTTGACTAGGCCATGAATGATTCTTCCAATTTAATAATATTAATTAAATCGAAACGACATTCTGTATAATTTGTTTAAATATATTACCGTTTCAATCGAACAAAAATACTAGAGACGACTGGAAGAGTGATAGATGTCATTCCGAAAACACATTATAATATCATTCAGTTTTATAAGAAATGTGTACAAGCAGTTAAATTAGTCGCATGTAACCTTCGACTGAATCATTGTTTATGAACCTATTTGGTCTGAAAACTCGACGACTCGGCTAGCCTTTATTGTATGAATTATAAATATTGACTAAGGTGATGCTTAAAAATCATGTTATGTGACCAAAGTACATTTTTTACTGACGTATATGTGCATTTATTGCTTTGAATGAATACCGACTCCGATAATGCATAATTATGTGAGTCTGTTTTGTGTCGTCTTACTTGTAGTGTATATCACATATGTTTAAACACCTTTTTTGTTTAACAGAAACACCTATTTTTCATTTTGAAATAAGCACATGTATCTTTTTTGCAGGAATAAGAACATACTAACTGCTATAGGTCTAGGAATAACAACAACAAGGAAAACATTTTTAAAAGATGACAATGCAGAGGGTTGATCATTATTTAAGTTTTGACCAATCAAACGAGCTCGGGCGAGGTGTCAAATCAACGGTATTTTCTGGCATGTATGGTAGTTTGGAAGTTGCAGTAAAACGGATTAACTGCGTAGACACAGAAGATGCAGAAAGAACAAAAGATGATATAAATAAGATTTACAGAGAGAAGGATATAATGCATAAGATTGAAAAACTGAGGCACCCAAACATAGTAGGTTTCTATTACTCTGCCGTTTCTAACAAACACCTGTATCTAGCATTGGAACTTTGCCAATATACGTTAAAAGACTACGCCAAAGACGCTCAAATGCAAGACAACTATCCATCGCTAAAAGTAAACATCTCCATGGCAAACGGACTGCAATACTTGCATTCACAAACTGTTGTTCACCGCGATCTAAAACCCGAAAATGTTTTCCTTGTTGCCAGTGGGAAGCTTATACAAAAGGTTGTTCTGGGCGATTTTGGTACGTCAAAATGTACACTTGAGGACATGTTTTCCTTTACTGGATCCTCGGGAACGATGGGATATATCCCACAGGAGTTTTGTGAAGCAATGGAAAAACTTACAAATAATGAAAGTCTTAACAGCAAGCTGAGTATCAAATCAGACATTTTTGCCCTTGGGTGTCTCTTTTACTACACATGCACAGCAGGAGGACATCCGTTTGGAAGTATTTTTCAGAGACAGAGTAATATCAAAAATGCATCATTACCCTCACTGGAACACGTAGCTGATTGCAAAAATTCCTGCAAGCAACACTTAGATGATGGCATGGAACCCTGCAAGGAGCTACTTACTAAAATGCTAAGTCACAATCCGAAAGAAAGACCAAACGCTATTGAAATAGTTACACACCCAGCACTGTGGATGCCAGGAAAGATAATTTCTTTCTTCAAGTATTCCAGCGATACTGCCAACAAAATGTATAGCAATAGCCCCGTTAGTATCGGACTGCTAGAAGTAACAAACGTGATTCCGAACGAGGACTGGATTAACCTACTTCCATCTAATTTGAAGAAGGTCATTATCGGTCGTGGCAAGTTATACCGTGGTAAAGGCTCAAGTGTTGTGAGTCTTCTACGAGCAATCAGAAATGTAGAGACACACTATGATGAATATTCTGAAGATGTAAAAACAGAATTGGGAAGCTTTCTAGACGGTCATGCACAATTCTGGTTGAAATTGTGTCCCAAACTGTTGATGCATGTTCACCGTTTTGTAACAGGTAAGTGAGTGTTGTAACATAATTGTATACAATGTATGATGAAGAACATACTCACCATCCCAACTAAATACATAACGTCAACATATCTTAGGACACACGTGAAAACTGAATTACCAGATGTACATAATTATATATGCATAGCCATTAAGTAAAGAGTAAGGGCAGCAATAACAATCTATAATTGGACTGTTCTCACTGATAGTACCACAATCAACTTCATTATGCAAATTTTTCAAAAGTTTGACATGTACAGCATAAAACAGAAACATATGTACAGTTTGAAAAATTCAATGTTTACCTTGTTAGAATTTCTACCCAATGCCTCTCACTTCTTTTCATATTTTCATTGGTTATAATATACGTTACTTAATACTTGTGGAAAATAACAGAGTTCTACGCCATCCAACTAAGTGCAGAAGCATAAGTATATTGCTTGGATTCAAAATACGTTAGCACTTGTGCTAGATTTGTGCCCATGTGATTGGAAATATTGCAGCTTTGCCTTAACTAATTGAAAGCTAATAACATTTGCATAAAAATAGAAAGATCCCTTCTATTAAACAAACTAGGTTCTAATATAGTCTGATCAAAATGTTGGTATACATGTAGCTGGCACCTTTTCAAATATCTGTTTTCTTCACCGCCAGCCATCCAATTAATGACTGCCCGTACTAAGATTATACCCAAACAAGGACACTTGTAACCTTCCTCGAATGTTAATAAAATCTGTAATTTTTTTCTTTGATTGAGCTCTCATTATGCAGTCAATTAATATCAGTAGAGCATCTCCAGAACCATTTATGCGTTTTGTTTTATTTATCTTTGAACTGACTTGTATCGTATATCAATAGTAATAAATAAACATATGAAATACTATGTATCGCATAACTTGCGGTGTGTGGGTGTAGTAAAACCGAGATATGTTTATCATATTACACTAGTGTACTAAATATGCAAATAAAGGCCGAATCTCGGTGTGCATTGGAATTTCCCCATCTGTTTTCGTAACCGTCTAAAATACAGGATTACGGAAATCGACGAGTTAATTCCGATGTCCGGAGTCGTACCAACATAGGCAGTTACAATAAAACATGTTCTTTCTGACGATTCTGAGTTGTGTGATAGATAGAATTTAACATTTGTGCCTAGTTAATATTGAATTTATTAAACTCGTTGAATAAAACAGATATAATATATATATACGAGCCTTGCATCATATGATTTAATTCAACTGGTTTAACACATTCAATAAAACAGACACTCATGTAGGATCCTCTATGTATGTTTCTGTTTTGTACCACACTATATTACAAACTGTATAGTTTAAGTTTTCAGTATGGTTAAAATTTGTTTATTAGTTTTAGTGTCTCCTTTGTTTTTCTTCAGAAAATGTCACTTTCATACCGGAAGAATATCAAGGACCATCTCAGGCTTCAGGTATTTGGAATACGTAATTTGACAAATCATTAACCTATATTAAACACGCTAGTAGCATTATACATTATAGTTGTGGCACATTGATGTTCTTATTTCTAAATAAGAATCCATTTTAAATGTTTTAATTAAAATCCACCAAAAACGTTAAAGGACTATACATCGAAAAAGTTTTATTCATCAGACGCTTTTTCCATGTAGAGTGAAAATCTATGAGTATACGGGAAATTATAAGCAAGCTTATGCAACGAATTGCTTTATTCTATGATTTATACTGAATCACATTTTAGTGTTTTGGTACCCATTAACATAATAAAAATATACGAACATAAACAGAGCTCCGTGGATGTGCATCTCCGTGGATAAGGAAATTTAAAGCGTCGCAAACTTGCGAATAAATAAATTAAATTATTGTTTACATAATGAGATGTTTAGATTGTTACAGATTATTTTTTAATCTAGAATGTTCCATGTTGGTATATAAAGCTGACCTTAGTAAAACTTGTGCGGTTTCAGTATTAGTATTAAAAGTGGAGTATCAGGTTTATTATTTTAATTAAAAATTTACAAAATATTGGATGATGTGAATTAAAATATATTGTGAGAGGATACAAATTATTGTGCTCATCTAGTGCTATTGGATTATTGAATTATTTGAACATTTGGATTATAGTGAATTAATAAACAAGGTAAAACTTGAAGTGAAATTGGATTAAGATAAGATAAGATAGATAAGATAATGTTTATTCAGAAAGCTACATAAATGTAACATACAATTGTTATTATAGTGCAAGAAAAAGAGGTATTAACAAATACAAATAAAGATACAAAGTACAAAATAATTAATGCTAAGTTATATTACCGACAATAATTGCAAGATGTACGGTCACGTATAATAGATAAAGGGAGACAACATGTGATAACTTTTAGTAATTATACTGTTGTAAGTATTAGCCCCTGAATAACCAAAACGTGTATCATTTCACATATAGCGGCAAGCAGCAAATTAAAACAGAAATGAATGTCTTTTATTTATTATGTTGTCTAAATTATAATGATACATTTGTTGGATGAGGCTTATGCACCCAGTTAGTTAGATAAATATGGTTACATCAGTTTAATAATGCGTTTAGCTGAATAAAATCTGTTTCTAGTTATAAATGCATTAGAAATAAATTCGGCTAGTGCTCTGCCAATAGTGCTATTCTCGTTACTTAAAGGGACACTTGACAAATATTAATAAAGGGACACTTAACAACTCAGATTAAAGGAACACTTGCACATAGTATTTGGACTTTATTTGTATATTTGATTTTGAAGATATACCGAATCCATTTGATATATTTTCTGTAAGTGAATATTTTTCTTTGTAATATTTGAATAAATGTGTTGATTATATTTTAAAAATAGTTGTTGCCGGTTGTACTTCCTTTTTATCGCTTTTATCATTAATACATTGTTTTGGCAATAGTAATAATAAAATAATAAGAAATAAAAACACTTGTAAATTTGTAATATTATAAAAAGTTAACCCGACAACAATCAAAATGCCGTTTAATTTTTCTATGAGAAAATCTGACATTAAGAATATTTTGGTTAAATTTATGGTAGAAGAATATTTTTTTTATAAAAGTGCAATATCTCTTTTAGTAGTCACGGAGCTTGATGTAAAATTAAAACATTAAATAGGTAATTTTAGACGTGTTATCGCATTTTGTCAGTAAATAATGTTTTTAACATGTTTTGTTGTCGAAATAACATTTATACAATCCTGCTAATCCTGCTAATATAAGCTATCCCATCGCTTAATGGAATTAAGGCAGGACCACGTAATGTATATAAGACTATAGGAATTAACAAAATTAATTAACTAAAACATGTGAATTACATTGTCGCGTTATTTAGTTTTAGAAAGCGGCTATGCTATCATAATAATGTCAAAGAAATACAATTTGCGATCAAATACTTTAAGGCGAAAACGTGTTCATTTAGTCAGCTTAAACCAGTACCGGTGTAAATAATTTGAACTGAATATATTACCTTGCCTTTGAATTTTGTTTCTTGTTAAATTAAACCCTAAACTATTTTATTCTTCACACTTTGAAAATATTGTGTGCATGCAAACAGTTATACTTCTTTCAGCGATTGCTGCGCATATTTCGGTTTCAAGTCGTGCTATTGGACCAACTGAACAACAATGGAACATTGACCAGGCTTCAAGTCCCAGAAGCAAGTTATCATCACTAAGGCCACTGGTATTTGTTTTTATTTAACGCAAGACATGTGTTTTATGATATAATGTATTTCTTTAACTTTATTATTGATCCCAACTGTACCACAGAACCACAGTTTGGTCTTTCACATACTCACTGTAATTAAGTTACTTTATCCAACGTTAAGTAAGTAAGTAAGTAAGTTAGTCAGTAAGTAAGTAAGTAAGTAAGTAAGGTAAGTAGTAAGTAAGTAAGTAAGGTAAGTAGTAAGTAAGTAAGTTAGTAAGTACGTAAGTAAGTAAGTAAGTAAGTAAATAAGTTCACTCTACTACTCATTCTACTCTGCTCTGCTCTGCTCTACTGCTCGTTCTACTCTACTCTACTCTACTCTACTCTACTCTACTCTACTCTACTCTACTCTACTCTACTCTACTCTACTCTACTCTACTCTACTCTACTCTACTCTACTCTACTCTACTCTACTCTACTCCACTCCACCCCACCCCACCCCACCCCACCCCACCCCACCCCACCCCACCCCACCCCACCCCACCCCACCCCACCCCACCCACCCCACCCCACCCCACCCCACCCCACCCCACCCAGTTATGCAACAGTTAGACCTTCTTCTTCCAACGCGCATTTCTTTTTAGAAATATTGGTCGCGGCGCATCGACATTGTACAAAGTGGTAGAGTATATATAGTTCACTGAACATTCAGACGTCATGACGTCATCCGATATGGCCACCAGTGACGTCCAAACGAAATCTATTTTGTATCGCCCTCGCATTATAATAGCCATCTTTTCAGTATTAAAGGATCACCTTTTCAGTATCTATTGACATGCACACTACCAGTTGTTTAGTGCTTTGTTGCAGCCGTAAAAAGTCGCCCCGACTACAAATCGGTAGTGTTATTATTTACTGGTCCTTTGGGATCGTCAAGCCCATTTTGTGTTGCTTTAACGTAGAATATCGATTAAGTCGGTGCTAGGAGGCGTGCGTGAGTTGTGTTGCATCTTATAATTACCGCTCATGAAAAGACTCAATAAAACGAGTCTTTTCTCTCTGGTTTGTGTTTGTTGCTTCCAATGGATCACCTTTTCAGTATTTATCGACATTCACACTAGCGTTTGTTTAATGCTGTATGGCGGCCGTACTACATACAAATCAGTAGTGTTATTATTTACTGGTCCTTTGGGATCATCAAGCCCATTCTATGTTGCTTTAAAGTAGACTGTCGCCTAAGCCGGTGCTAGGAAGCGTGAGTGGTGTTGCATCTTATAACAGACTCAATTGTTGCTTCCAATGGATCACCTTTTCAGTATTTATTATTATCCCAGTATCATTTTGACTATAAACCTGCTTGCATATAATTATATAAAAGGTACTAACGTTTTAATTTTCGCATTGACTTTGTTATTCTAAATTATTGGTGCAATATAATCAACAATAATTAATCCTGAAAAACAGTTTACTCTGAACAATTCAAATAAGTGTTAATACTTATTCGCAAACGTTATGTAGAAATACGGGACATTGTGAGTTTTAAATATCTCAATAGTGAGTCCATTTATAAATTAAGGGCACGTTTCATTTTTAACAGCCTTGAATGATCACGAAACCTGGATTGTATATACATGTATATGACAATTTACTAATTTTGAAAGTAATGCCTATTAAGTGTCGATTCCTAACTTTTGATTTCTACACTTGTTGCATTATAGCATGTCAGTGTTAACGTATAAACAAAGTTTGACGTATTATTTCTTTATATTGGCGACGGCTGTATTCATCACAGACATAAATAATGTAGGTACTGCATTTAACGTTCGTTGAGTAAGCAAACAATGCAGGCATAAATGCCTTTCATAGCAAAATAAAAACAAATCTGCGACAGGTGGTGCACAGTTCGTACCCATAGGGATACCAGCAATTTGTCTATAAACGGTGGTACCATACCTGACGAAAATATTATCTAATAGGAAGATGAGTGCTTCACAAACTTCATAGCAAGTCCACATAGTATAATTGTCTAAACTGCCGTTAGTAAAAAACGCTTTAATATTATTATATGCCAAAAATGTATTATTTTCTCTAGTGAATGTTTTTTGAATAAGAGAAATTAGCTTGACTTTAATAAGATGATGTGATAAGGTTGTATATAGTGTAGAGAAGATAAGTACTTATTGATGAACTTGACCTTTATTGAAATTTTTATCAAGAACGTCTCCTGAATTTTGTATAGACCAAAATAAATTAATCCCAGAGTTTTCATAAGCTTTATCACAATATAGTTTAACGTGATCTTTAACGGCAGTAAGACAAGAAGTTAAAAGTTTGGAGATGTTTGTTGTGGTGCAGGCACTAGAATTAGAAATAAAGCGAGCCTTATATGGATTTTTATGTAATATAGGAATCCAGTACATGGTAGGCAGTTTATTTTGCTTATCGTTTACACCAGCCT
Source organism: Cyrtodaria siliqua (assembly GCA_037043455.1). Classification (NCBI taxonomy): domain Eukaryota; kingdom Metazoa; phylum Mollusca; class Bivalvia; order Adapedonta; family Hiatellidae; genus Cyrtodaria; species Cyrtodaria siliqua. Next base: position 11,245 of record JAWPHD010009044.1, on the reverse strand, counting down.
TGAAAGTAGTGCACCGAGTGATATGTGCGGAAACAACATCATCCTCAATAGAATTAACTGGAGTATACGAATTGGTGCTGCCGAGTTCCAGAGATAAAACATTGACATAATGTAAGCGTCAAACAATAATTACATTATTAGCTGCTTTATCTGCAGGAACTAAAACAAATTTATTATGAAATTCCTGAATTCCTGATTTTAAATTACGAAAAGAAAACCTAGGTCTCGGAGGTAGTAAAGAGGGGTTAGCATTATAAAAGTTAATACGTGTATCTATAATTTTAAGAATTGACTTGTTCCAAGTAGAAAGCGAGTTTGGGTCCGCATGTTCTCTACGACACCATTTTATATTACAATCTTTAATAGAGTGGACGATCTGGGCACGACAGGCATTAAAATCAATAGTTGAAGGAACAAGAAGGTAATTTATATTTAGGAACTTTCGAAAACAAATGCCGAATACGTTTATCAACAATATCAAAATTACCAATGATGACATGACCTGCTGGAGCATAGCAACATTTTGATGTGTTGCATTCACATTCCTTAGGAGTATTATGTACTATATCAAGGTCAGAAACTATTTTGTTGTAGTTGAAAATAATATTTCTAATATACTTTTTATACTTATGACAAATTACAGGACTTTCGGAATTTTTTAAATATTTTGGGATAGAATCAATTACATGAGTATCCCGAAAAATACTAGGCATGTCAATGAAATCAATACTTTTATTAATATATAGTAGTTTTAGAAAATGCCTGACGTGATCAGACTCCTTGTCAATATGGGGTCGGAGAACATGTTGTGTGTAGTTTTGAACTATGGAAGCAGTGTTATACAAGGTATCTGTAGGAATGAAAATGTTGTCGGCTTCCTCGTCGATAAACTTTAGTGAATAAATGGACAAAGAGGTAAGCCGTGAAAGCATAGAGTGCTTTTCAGACTGTTTAAAAATAGTATGTAAATCAGCGACAGAAATAATTACAGGCGATTTACGTTTGATGTTACCATTACGCCTAAGACCATGAGACCTAGATTTACGCTTTCGAATAGAAAATATAGAAAAAATGTCAATATTAGGATCTTTTGAAATATTTCCTTCATGATAAATATTGTCATTAAGGCCGAGTGGATAAGGTGTCTGTAAGTTTTTCATTCACTTAAGTTCTGCAATATGTCTAGCTTTTTGTTGAAGCTTTAAGTAGCATCATTATCAAAAAAATATATATTCAACCGGTTGAACAGTTACGTAATTAAAATTAGGACTTGACTGACGAAAGTGTTGGTACAAGTAATTGTTTAACATTTTAGGATTACTTGCATTATATTTGTGTTCACGAAATCGAACTTTAAGGAACTCATATTTCTCAGCCTTCCTTGAGAATGATGTATGGCACTCATGATAATAATTTCCACCAAGTTGCCGGAACATATCATTAATCAACTCATCATAAGAATCCAGTTCTTGTATCATAGCGTTCTTATATTTTGTAAAATCTGCCCGGAATTTATCTATTGACAAAGATCTGTGAATACGGGAATCAGTAGGACGTACAATGATTTTGACTACTACTGTGATCGATAACTCGAGTTTCGATTTCATTACTTCCTGGAAGATGTAAAACTGCCAAATGCACATATGTGTATGCCTGTTTTTCTGCTTAGAAATTGGCCGGGATGTTATTTACAGGTGGCAATCCATCTGCAGTTGGAATACCTGGCGATTCTGTTATGACTCAATGTATTGGTGTTTGGTAAAGATTCCTACTCAATTCAGCTACTGAACCAGTAAGACCTCATTTCGAATTCGGTTAATGTCCGAGCAGTTATGCGTTGTATCTTCTGGCCGGTGTTGTGAGAGGTTATCGTCTTCGCCGACAAGCCTGCTTTTAAGAGAATTACTATCATCTAGATGCATGTTAAGTGGCGTACGTGCAGTACTATTCATAGCACTGCCATGATCATCGATGAAATCCTGATCGGTAGAACCATACCTTTTTACCTCAGTTCCTCGCAAATACCCTCGTTAGACCATAAGACAGTATCATTTGGGTCAGAATTAGACGCCTCGGATGATGCTATGTTTCTATGATGAATTTTCACGAGATTGTGATGCACTCCTTGTCCGAGTCCTTTTATTGTGTATGCTTCAGAAATAATAATATCTTGTTCGATGAAACGGCATTATCTCGAAAATGCACGTGTATTTCATAACAACAATGTGGAATGCACTAAATCCAGATGTGCACGTAAAGCAGTGTTAAATGTCGAGTCGTTATATGGATTATATCATATTTTATCCAAAATGCTTCAAATTCAAATTTGTAAAAAAAATTGTTTTGTGATGCGTTTTCACTGACTGTGAACACATATTGTTTGGGGTGAAAAATATAATACAATCATACCATATCCTCTGGTTTTGCTGTAAAACTCTGAAATTGTGTTGCCGAACATGAATTAAAATGCATTTTATTTTACAGATGCCATCTCTGGGAATGGTCACCTCTCCTTATAATCCGGACATGCCCTCCATACAGAGAGGGTTGTATCAGATGCCTCCACAGACCATCACTACAAACCCACTGCAACAGGGATATGTGGACCCCACTATGTACTATGGTCAAACTGCTTCCCAGCCACCAAGACCCATATCTGCTCCAGGCCAAAGGCCACAACAACAAAAGATACTTCGCATTGCAGACGATTTTGCAGCATCACGGACTGATCCAGGATTTTGGACTGTTTGTTATCAACAACTTTATCAATTTTATTATATTGAGACAGTTCCAAAGATGCGATCACAATCTAAGTTTTGATATAGCAATTTTAAATTTCTTAAAAGTAAATATTTCTAGATATTTTTGAAAACGAGAATTTGAAAATAATGTATAAAATTTAGCTTTAGGAGATTCTGATAATCGTGTATTCCAGTTCTGAATGAAATTATCATGCAAACGTTGTTTTAAAATATACAAACATGCATTTATATTGACAACACCCTGGATTAAACAAACATGATAAAAACCTAAGTTTGACAATAAAGATTGTACAAGTGATGCCCTGGGTGCAGTTTAGATCTTGTAAAACTGATTGTAAACATGTTTTATAAAACTGACTTTTTTCACTATAAATTATTTGAAACCAATATTTAACAATACAGAATACACTGTTGTTCAGTAAAGAAAAATAAAACCCGTCATATATCAATATAGATATAAAATTCGAACACAAACACACAAACATAGAACATATTTAAAGGTGAATAAAAGGCCAAATAAGACATCACACACACAAAAGGGTTGACAATAGGGCTACCGCCTTGGAACTATCAGTGGCCAAAAAGGCCGCTGTGGGGTTAAACAAAGGTCTAGGGTGCACCAAACCTCACATTTACCCTATGTCAACCCAATAAAACGGGACAGTGTAAATAAAGAAATCCCCGCCATGAACTATTCTCTAACCAACAAGACAGCATTAATAGGCAATATAAGTAAAACACAAAGATGCTCTTGTAATCTGCTTGGGTGCTTTGTTTTGCATTTAATAGCAGTTTGTAAAATTGTATGTGTACCCTCTCCATACTATCCGCTTTAAAAAAGGCCCTCCATGTGCAGCTATAGTTAAGGATTTGCATGACTACATGGATTAGTTTGTCAAATAGGTCTAAATAATGCCTAACTTCTGTAAATATTTGATAAGATTAAAGACAGCTTTTTTCATTTGTCCCGCTAATGTCTGCTGTGTATCAGTGAATGATCCAACAGAAGTAAATACAACTCCAAGATACACAAAACGATTTACAATTTCCAAATAAATATCTTTATATCTAAAATTTATTTCTTGTTAGTATACCTTTTCTGAAAACATGACTTTTGTTATTGAAATATTGAATGTTAATTTCAATCTCCCACAATATTCACTTAAAACATTCAAACCTTGTGGTAACCCCTCTTTGGTCTTTAAAAATATAACGATATCATCGGTGTACAATAACAAAAATACCTTAATCTTTTGTAAATTCAGTCTTTTTACTCTGTTTGTAATAATCTCCTCTTCCAAATCATTTAAATATACAGAAAACAAAAATGGAGATAAAATTCCACTTGTCTCACCCTAACTAACACGTAAATGCATTGCTTAAACAATTATCATAATTATTTGACTTTCGATTTAACATTCAAATATATCGATTTTATCACGTTAAGAATTTTTAAACGCACACCTACATTTATCAGTTTGTACCAACGGTTATCTCTTACTACATAAGTAAATGTCTTTGTGAAGTCTATACAAGTACAATACAATTTGTTTCCTTCATTCAAATAATGATTTATAAGGCAATGCAAAATAAAAATATTATCAGCAGTTCCAATTTATTTATACATACGGCTGGTGCTCCAACGTACACATGGTATTTTTCGGCCCACTCATTTAATCTGTATTTTAACTTTCTAGTAAATATTTTACCCACAGCAACAGGGATATGGAAACCCGCACATGTACTACGGTCAAAATGCTTCGCAACGACCAAGAGCCACATCTGCGCCTGGTCAAGACCCGCAACAAAAACCAAAACGTCACATGATTGCTATCGTAGATCCCAACACTGGGGAGGATATCTCATCTAAGTTTCTTCACATTACAGACCGTTCTACAGCTTCGAGCACACCAGTCACAAAGGAGGTAAGCTGCAGCTTATTAGCTCTACTGGCCAACGGCCAGCAGAGCTTATGGGATGGTGTGTTGTCCGTCGTCCGTCGTCTGTCGTCTGTCGTCTGTCTGTCTGTCGTCTGTCGTCTGTCGTCCGTTAACTTTTCTTCAAACGACTTCTCCTCAGAAACCGCTTGGCTATTTTTGACCAAACTTCACGTGGATGATCCTTAGATGAATGCTTTTTAGATTTGTTAAAATTAGGTCAGCGCTACATCCAAGATGGCTGCCATTACCATATATAGTCGAAACCTTAAAAAATCTTCTTCTCCAGAATCGCTGGACAGATTTCAACAGTTTTTCTTTTAAAATGTTCGCCAATGCCTAGACTATCAAGTTTGTTCAAATAAAGTCCCCGGGGTCAAAAATGGCCGTGCCCCGGGGGTCCAAAGTTTGTATATTGAGGTTTTGCATGTTTTTCATATAGACATATAGGAAAAAACTTTAAAAAATCTTCTTCTCTGAAACCACAAGGCACAGAGCTCTCATGTATTACATGTAGCATCAGCTTATGGTCCTCTACTAAGTTTGTTCAAATGGTGACCCTGGGGTCAAATTTGTCTCCGCCCAGGGGGTCACAGTTTTACATAGACTTATATAGGATTTTTTTTTAGAAATCTTCTTCTCGGAAACTACAAGAGCCAGAGGTTTGATATTTTGCATTTACTATAAGCTTATGGTCCTTTACCAAGTTTGTTCAAATGGTGACCCTCGGGTCACTTTTGGCCCAGCCCCAAGGGTCACATGTTTTACATAGACATGTATAGGGAAAAACTTAAAAAATCTTCTTCTCTGAAACTGCAAGAGCCAGAGGTTTAATATTTTGCATTTGCTATAAGCTTGTGGTCCTCTAACAAGTTTGTTCAAATGGTGACCCAGGGGTCACATTTGGCCCCACCCCGGGGGTCACAGTTTTACATAGGCTTGTATAGGGAAAAACTGAAAAAAATCTTCTTCTCTGGAACCACATGGCACAGAGCTCTCATGTATTACATGTAGGATCAGCTTATGGTCCTCTACTAAGTTTGTTCAAATGGTGACCCTGGGGTCAAATTTGTCCCCGCCCCGAGGGTCACAGTTTTACATAGACTTATATAGGATTTTTTTTTTAAAAATCTTCTTCTCGGAAACTACAAGAGCCAGAGGTTTGATATTTTACATTTATTATAAGCTTATGGTCCTTTACCAAGTTTGTTCAAATGGTGACCCTGGGGTCACATTTGGCCCCGCCCCAAGGGTCATATGTTTTACATAGACATGTATAGGGAAATCTTAAAAAATCTTCTTCTCTGGAACTGCAAGAGCCAGAGGTTTAATATTTTGCATTTGCTATAAGCTTATGGTCCTTTACCAAGTTTGTTCAAATGGTGACCCTCGGGTCACTTTTGGCCCAGCCCCAAGGGTCACATGTTTTACATAGACATGTAAAGGGAAAAACTTATAAAATCTTCTTCTCTGAAACTGCAAGAGCCAGAGGTTTAATATTTTGCATTTGCTATAAGCTTGTGGTCCTCTAACAAGTTTGTTCAAATGGTGACCCAGGGGCCACATTTGGCCCCACCCCGGGGGTCACAGTTTTACATAGGCTTGTATAGGGAAAAACTGAAAAAAATCTTCTTCTCTGGAACCACATGGCACAGAGCTCTCATGTATTACATGTAGGATCAGCTTATGGTCCTCTACTAAGTTTGTTCAAATGGTGACCCTGGGGTCAAATTTGTCCCCAGGGTCCGTCGTCCGTCCGTTAACTTTTCTTCAAACGACTTCTCCTCAGAAACCGCTTGGCTAATTTTGACCAAACTTCACATGGATAATCCTTAGATGAATGCTTTTTAGATTTGTTAAAATTAGGTCAGCGCTACATCCAAGATGGCTGCCATTACCATATATGGTCGAAACCTTAAAAAATCTTCTTCTCCAGGCCCGCTGGACAGATTTCAACAGTTTTTCTTTTAAAATGATCGCCAACGCCTAGACTATCAAGATTGTTCAAATTAAGTCCCCGGGGTCAAAAATGGCCGTGCCCCGGGGGTCCAAAGTTTGTATATTGAGGTTTTGCATGTTTTTCATATAGACATATAGGAAAAAACTTTAAAAAATCTTCTTCTCTGAAACCACAAGGCACAGAGCTCTCATGTATTACATGTAGCATCAGCCTATGGTCCTCTACTAAGTTTGTTCAAATGGTGACCCTGGGGTCAAATTTATCCCCGCCCCGGGGGTCACAGTTTTACATAGACTTATATAGGATTATTTTTTAAAAAAATCTTCTTCTCGGAAACTACAACAGCCAGAGGTTTGATATTTTGCATTTACTATAAGCTTATGGTCCTTTACCAAGTTTGTTCAAATGGTGACCCTCGGGTCACATTTGGCCCCACCTCAAGGGTCACATGTTTTACATAGACATGTATAGGGAAAAACTTAAAAAATCTTCTTCTCTGAAACTGCAAGAGCCAGAGGTTTAATATTTTGCATTTGCTATAAGCTTGTGGTCCTCTAACAAGTTTGTTCAAATGGTGACCCAGGGGTCACATTTGGCCCCACCCCGGGGGTCACAGTTTTACATAGGCTTGTATAGGGAAAACTGAAAAAAATCTTCTTCTCTGGAACCACATGGCACAGAGCTCTCATTTATAACATGTAGCATCAGCTTAAGTTCCTCTACTAAGTTTGTTCAAATGATGACCCTAGGGTCAAATTTTTCCCCGCCCCGAGGGTCACAGTTTTTCATAGACTTATATAGGATTTTTTTTTTAAAAATCTTCTTCTCGAAAACTACAAGAGCCAGAGGTTTGATATGTTACATTTATTATAAGCTTATGGTCCTTTACCAAGTTTGTTCAAATGGTGACCCTGGGGTCACATTTGGCCCCGCCCCAAGGGTCACATGTTTTACATAGACATGTATAGGGAAAAACTGAAAAAATCTTCATCTCTGAAACTGCAAGAGCCAGAGGTTTAATATTTTGCTGTTGCTATAAGCTTATGGTCCTTTACCAATTTTGTTCAAATGGTGACCCTGGGGTCACATCTGGCTCCGGCCCGGGCGTCACAGTTTTACATAAATGCTTGTATAGGGAAAAACTGAAACAAATCTTCTTCTCTGGAACTGCAAGAGCCAGAGGTTTAATATTTTGCACTTGCTATAAGCTTATGGTCCTTTACCAACTTTGTTCAAATTGTGACCCTTGGGTCACATTTGACCCCGCCCCAAGGGTCACATGTTTTACATAGACATGTATAGGAAAAACTTAAAAAATCTTCTTCTCTGAAACTGCAGGAGCCAGAGGTTTAATATTTTGCATTTGCTATAAGCTTATGGTCTTCTAACAAGTTTGTTCAAATGGTGACCCATTGGTCACATTTGGCCCCACCCTGGGGGTCACAGTTTTACTTAGGCTTGTATAGGCAAAAACTGAAAAAAATCTTCTTCTCTGGAACCACATGGCACAGAGCTCTCATGTATTACATGTAGCATCAGCTTATGGTCCTCTACCAAGTTTGTTCAAATGGTGACCCTGGTGTCAAATTTGTACGCGCCCCGGGGGTAACATTTTTTTAATTTCTTTTTAATTTTTTTTTTTTTTTAATTTGATTTTTTTTTTTTTTTTTTTTTTCAATTTTTTTTTTTTTTATTTTATTTATTTTTTAAATGTTTCAATTTTTTTTTTTTTTTTTTTTTTTATATTTTTTTTAATTTTTTTTTTTTTTTCAATTTTTTCATCTTTTTTTTATTTTTCATTGATTGAGTTGAATTATTGTTTTTTTTAAAAAAAAAAATCATTATCTTTTTAATTACTTGACACTTACTTTAACATTTCTTGTCGGCGCTACTCATCCTAAATGCCTTGTTGAATTTCGACGAAACTTGGCAGGAAGCATCAGTAAGATGTCTAGTTGTGCATTTCACGCTTTTGTTCCAGTTCGCTGATTTTTGACGGGAGTTATGGCCCTTTGACATTTTTATTTTAAATTTCTTGTAGGCGCTACTCCTCTTAAATGGCTTGTTGGATTTCTACAAAATTTGGCAGGAAGCCTCAGTATGATGTCTAGTTGTGCAAAGCGCGGTATATCAATGAAATCTTGGACAATTTTGAAAACCAGCTAGATCTTGTTAGTAATAACAGAGTTATGGCCCTTGATTTGTTGAAAAATGCTATATTGTATTTTCCTTTGTTAAATCTATAGGAGAAGAGAGCTATATCTATCTAAATCTATAAGAGCTGTTTTAGCCAGTAGAGCGTCCACAGGCCCTCTTGGGCCTCTTGTTAGGTAGAGGAATAGAACACTTACCAAAACGTGTATCATCAATATAATAAAAAGCTACGACAAAGAGGATTAGACAAAAAGTAATTCAATAACTCGGTTATTCAATGTCTATAAATCAACGAGAACACACGTAATCGTATTATGTGTATTACAACATTTCGAAGCTCAACTGTTAAATTACAGAAAGCATCGCTGAACCTAAATTTTGTTGTATACTCTAGATACAAACTTTTCATGTGTTGAATTACAATTGTTAAACTACTATAAAAACTATATAGATATATTTTATTAAACCAAAAGACTAAACATGTCCATGTGTTTTAGCTAAGCTAACATATCAATCAATGGCATCCACACAATCATAATAACTTAACAAGTGTATGCAAATGAGTACAAATAAACGACATTTCAGCACGAATTACACATTGCCTTTCTTGTTTAGCTTCGTGTATTCAATAACCATGAATTATATCGCTGATTTCTATTTTAAAAACTTTATATATATATATCTATTGCCCTAAGTTTCGGTTTGATTTTGGACTGTTTGTTATCAACAACTCTATCAGGTTTATTATATTGGGACGATTCCAGAGATGCATTTTATAGCCTGTTTTCTTTAATTATAGGACATTAAAATGAAAAGTGAAAGTCATCTTCTAACATATTACAATGCATGCATTGTCTTTCATTTAAAAGTATACCTTTTTGTTTGTATCTTCCTCTGTTTCTACTGCTAGCCTATGTGATGACAATTCTAAATTTCTAAATAGTGACTGTTTCTAGATAATTTTGAAAAACAAAATTCGTCAAATAGTGCTAAGATTAAAGACAGCTTTTTGCACTTGTCCAGCTAAAGTCTGATGTGTATCAGTGAATGATCCATCGGTAGAAAATACATCTCCCAGATATACAAAACAATTAACAATTTCCAATTTAATAAGATCTTTAGATCTAAATCTTATATTTCTTGGTAGGATACCAACTTTCTAAAAATCATGACTTTCTTATTTTAAATATTGACTGTTAATTTCCACCTCTCAAAATATTCTTCTAAAACATTCAAACCTTGTTGTAACCACACTTGGGTCTCTGAAAATCATTTATATATACAGAAAAGAAAAAAGGAGATACAAATTCCACTTGTCTCACCTTAAATAACACATAAATGCATTGCTTAAACAATTATCATATTTGACTTTCGATTTAACATTCAAATATATTAATTGTATCACGTTAAGAATTTTTTAAACGCTCATCTATATTTATCAGTTTATTCCAAAGGTTATTTCTTATTACATAAGCGAACGCCTTTGTGAAGTCTATAAAAGTACAATACAATTTGTTTCCTTCATTCAAATAATGATTTATTAGGCTATGCAAAATACAAATATTATCAGCAGTTTCCATTTTACTTCTAAATACGGCTTTTTTCAATGTACACATGATATTTTCTGCCCACTCATTTAATCTGTTATTTAACTTTCTAGTAAATAATTTACCCAGTGTGCTATGCAGTGTTATTCCTCTGTAATTTTCAACGTTATCCACGCAACCCTTTTTATGAATTGGGACCATATGTCCGTCTGACCAACAGTCATGGAAATAACCTACGTCCAGTATTGTATTAAATATAAGATGTAAATACGAAAACAGGGTTTCATTACCGTATTTAAATTGTTCATTAAGGTACAAGTCCGGCTCGCTACCTTTGTTTGTTTGTAACTGATTTATGGTCTTTAAAATCTGTTCTGCATTTAGCTCGTCCAGCATGATCTGTAATTCGCCATTCATATATCATAACATAACATAACATAACATAACATAATTTTATTCAGCATTAAACCACAATACAATAGTTTGTAGTATACGAGGGTGCTTCAAAAAGTTCTGTCACTAGGCATATATCCTTTGAACTGGATATTACACTGAGATAAAGTAGTGTATTTATAGTACTACTGGGTTCGCTCTCTTAAATTCCACATCAAAAATGAAAAAAATCCGGTTATTTATACCCCTGAATTACGTCCCCTTACCACACCTTGGATACTGGCATCTCTGAAAATGTCCTTGTTACAAAACGTTGTAAAAATTATTTGAATAATTCTATGCTTTTAAATATTCTTGTACGCCATCTGTTGTTATTTGCCTATACTCCATGAAAATGATTGTCGAGAATTCGGAAAGGTCTTGCTGTAAACCAGATATGAGTGAATGCATATCCCTTAATTTAGCAGAAATAACACAGATTTTCTTCATTTT
>JAWPHD010009043.1:15000-108329 GCA_037043455.1 Cyrtodaria siliqua | reverse complement strand
TTTCTGTTTTTGAATTTAAATCTAAGCCATAAAGTGTAATGTGTGTGGTGGGTGTGTGTGTTGAGGGTGGGTGGGGAGATACATCAAGTTCAGGAGAGTTTGGGACCTGGGTGTTCCATTTATCCTAATGGAACACCGACTCTCCTGTGAGATAGTGAAATAAATAAATTAAAAGTGACTTACCTTATTTTAAGAATTCGTAGATGAAATCCGCATAAAACTCGCATGCAAACACAAAAACACGAAAACCGAAAGGCATACCATGCAGGTTATACCAACACGAAAATCGCAAATAGCATAATTCTCGTACAAACAGCGCATGCAAAACAGTTGATTTCGCTAATTAATTATATTAAAACGAAAAGACATGCGATACAAAACGGTGTAAATACTTTGCTTAAACGGTAAACGCTTGAAGAAATCGTCAATTTTTCTCTTTTTTTCCGTCATTGTTGTCAAGTTGTTAGACGCTTTACATCACGAGTATCCCACTTCAATGACATCGATTAGACTGCGTCGCGTGATTATATAAATAGATAACCACTTAGACGTTAACACTCGTATACCAGTCCAATCACCTTGAACTGCAGTAAACAAACGGTACTTTCGGTTTCGATTTTTTTTTTATGTTTTGCAAATTTGAACCGGCCCGAACTTTGATTGAAGCGGTCATTTCGGCCGGCGGCCGGTTCTTATGGAGAACCCTGCGATACGTCGTTTGGTTGTGGTGAGCACTTGTGCCAAGTTATTTGAAAATCCGTCCATGAATGCAAAAGTTATTGACCGGACACGATTTGACCTTTGACCTCTAAGTGTGACCTTGACCTTGAAGACCTTGGTTTTGCACGCGACACAGTCTGGTTTTGACCTATGAACTGCAAGTCAGACCTTGACCTTTGAGGTACAAACCTGGGTTTTGCGCACGACACATCGTCTTGTTATGGTGATCACTTGTGCCAAGTAATTTAAAAATCCCTGCAGGGGTTGTGACAGGGGTTACGGTCCGGACACGAAAATGTGTACCTGTTTTTGACCTTGACCTTTGAGGTACGGCCCTGGGTATTGCACACGACACCTCATCTCGTTATGGTGATCACTTGTGCCAAGTTATTTAAAAATCCCTGCAGGGGTTGTGACGTTACGGTCCGGACACAAATTTTTTGATTTTCAACAAATACGTTAAAACCAGACCTAATAAAAAATATTTATTAATATGTCTGTGGTTAAAAACCAATAAAACACGTTGCATTTTAGTTTGAAAAGTCGGATTGTCCCGAGATTGTCCCGGCGGCGCTAGCTGCCATTTTACAGCGATGTGTGAAAATATCACGATCCTGAAAATTACACCCATGCATAGATGCGAAATTCATTTTAAACCACCCAGGCATAGAACCACATTTTGGAAAAAAGGGTTCACCCATAGATTTTTATTAAATTGCCGTCCTGGGGTCCCGGGTATGTTTTAATGGAATAGCCCTGAGCATCCTTATGGATAAATCAAATGGATCTTCATAATGTGACCTCGTTTCTTCATAACACAGACCACAAAATGCAGTAACATATTAAGGCTGTAGTAACAACAATGCAAAACTTGTGTACCGTTGCCCGTAGATCTGCTGGGACTTTTTTCGTTCCAGCACAGTGCTCCTCAAATCTCTTCCTTGCCTCTTCCACGGTAGCTTTATCACCATAACGACCCATCTTCATCAGAACCAAGTCACGTAACATGGTAGTCAAAACGCCTGGTTTAAAAAGGAGAAAAATATACTAATGTTTTTGAAAGGAATTTTAATTTGTTTATGTTATAAGTAATTAGTGAATGAAATAATCATTTTTAAATTCAGGTGAGCAAAAAGGACAAAAGGTTGTGGGAATAATTATAAACATTAAATCTTGTCATAGTATTGGAAGTTGTTGTGTTGGTCAGATTGAAGATTAATGAAACTAAAACCATTGTTAGAGAATAATCTTAGGGAAAAAAATACCAGAGATGATACGGAAGATTTCCATTCATGCCGAGTTTTCTAATATACCACCTGCTATTGATTGTAATAACCGATTCCCTTTACATGTACTAGAAAAATATTTAAAATCAGGATAAATCATCAAATGTAAATTATTTGTTTTAAATTGTGATTTTATAAGATTCCGCCTCATTGTTTGGTTTTATATATTCTGGTATGAATGAATTACTTTCTCCTTCTTTAGCCTCCCATCCAAGTTTCTTGGCAACTGGACCAAACAGTGATTTGGCGTAAGTTTTGTATGCCTCGGCAGCCTCGGTGTACTGCAACACTGTGGCTATGGTAGACAGGTTGATGGATAGATCAGACCAAACAGTGAAGTTGTCCTCGTTCGTATAACCTTCTGCAACTTTGAGAACATCCACTGATGATGAAAGGCCAGATCTTGACTGAAATGTAGTCACATGTTAATTGCGATGATGAAAGGCCCAATCTGGACTGAAATGTAGTCACATGTTAAACATGCATATTCTAGATGAAAAGGCCAGATCTTGACTGAAATGTTGTCACATGTTAATTGCGATGATGAAAGCCCCAATCTGGACTGAAATGTAGTCACATGTTAACCATGCATATTCTGATGATGAAAGGCCGGACCTTGACTGAAATGTAGTCACATGTTAATTGCGATGATGAAAGGCCCAATCTGGACTGAAATGTAGTCACATGTTAACCATGCATATTCTGATGATGAAAGGCCGGATCTTGACTGAAATGTAGTCACATGTTTATTGCGATGATGAAAGGCCCAATCTGGACTGAAATGTAGTCACATGTTAAACATGCATATTGCGATGATGAAAGGCCCAATCTGGACTGAAATGTAACATGTTAAACATGCATATTCTGATGAAGAAAAGCCGGATCTTGATTGAAATGTAGTCACATGTTAAACATATACTGCGATAATGAAAGGCCCAATCTTGACTAAAATGTAGTCACATGTTACCACTATAGTTATGTGCGTACTATAATAGAAACAGGTCACATTCTATTTGGAGATTTTACCTTCCAGAGTTAAAATATATCATCAGCTACTTTGAAGACACCTATCAATATAATCCAACAGATCTTGACTGTGGATAAAATTCTCTTCAATGCCAAATTACAATGTTTTACCAGAGATAATTTAACATGTAAGATGGCTAGTGCGAGTTGCAGTCAGACAAGAAGCAGTCCGAGTGACAGCCATATCCGCTGCCGCAGTATTTTTTCCTAGGTAGCTGTAGAACCCAGGATTGGGGACTTTGTTTAAAGGAAGTTTTATCAATGCACATAAAGCAGAAAGTAAAATGAACAAAAAATGTATGTATAACATTACAAAAGGCAGTAACTCTAATTTCAGTCTGATAGAGTAATTGTTACTGCACTCTGCACTGCCTCTCATTGCCCTCTACCATTGTGTGAAGTTTCATTCCAGTCCCGTTAGTAGTTTTTAAGCTATGCACCAGACAAAAATTATAAGTATAAAATAAATAGGCTAAAACATATCATGGTATTTCCCTAAATACCGCGGCATATACCATGGTATACCACGACAATGAAAGATAGCATATTCTTATATATATTAATAATAATAATAATAACACCTTTAGAGCTATGCTTCGGACAAAAATATAGAATATAGAATTACAAAGGCCAATAACTCTATTGTCCATGAAGATCGAGTTATGGTTACTGCAATCTTCACTTCATCTACTATCATTATATGATGTTTCATTCAAGTCTAGTGGTTTAAAATAGGTTCTAATTTAAATGAACATTATGAAAGTTATGGTTCTTGCATTCTCCACATACTCTTTTTGCTCTCTGTCATTGTGTTTCATTGCAGATCCATTAGTAGTTTTGGAGCTATGCTTCGGATAAAAATATAGAATTACAAAAGCCAATAACTCCAGCGTTTTTTTCACCATTTTGGGAATGGGTCAGTGGCCGGTCAAATTGGGAAAAAACATGCGACTTTTCTCAAAATTGGGAAAAAACGCGCATTTTTTCTCAGAATAGGGAAAAAGTTTTTTTTGTATTTTGTGAAATATTACATATTTATTGATGATTTACATAATAAAATATTTTCACAACTGTAATGTTTCAAGTTTTTATTGTACTTCACTGTGTTGTTACAGAATAATTTCCCTGTTTTTGTAGTCCCTGAAAATGTTAACAATGCTATTAAGTTCATTATCATTTAGGGTTGTACCAGATTTTTTGCATATTCTCATGACCGAGGAAAGAGTTTCCTGGCCCAGACGATTTCTGTTATTCGTCCTTTATTTAGTATTAACCCATCGCTCACTGAGGTGCTTGTTACATAGTAGAATATACTAGCGGTAAAGCGTTTCGATAACATACAAGCGGTAAAGCGTTTCTGCAACGCATAAACAACATGGCGGCGTCCTCGTGTGACGAGGCTGTGTTTTGCATTTCAATTTACACAGAAAAGCAGAAGAAACATACAACCCTCATAAAAAAAATAATTAAGAAGATTAATCTAAAACAGAACTGGGAAGATATATTACATCTGTGTATTGAGAATATCCCAGGAGAAAAATTGACGGAAAAACAACTTCGATTTGGGAATTTTTTAGTTGGAAATTGGGGAAAAATGGTCAATTTTTTCAATTGGGATAGGGCCGTTTATCGGACAATTTATATAAGGTAAAAAAACGCTGAACTCCATTGTCCATGAAGATAGAGTTATGGTTATTGCAATCTTCACTTCATCTACTATCATTATATGATGTTTCATTCAAGTCTAGTGGTTTTTGAGTTATGCTCCAAACAAGAATTGTAAGTATAAAATTACATAAGGCAATAACTCTTAATTAAATGAAGATAGAGCTATGGTTCTTGCACTAATTGGATTCTACGTGGAGCAACTCGGGAATGTTTGATCACTCCGAGTGACTCGACAATGGCATACGCGACATGGATTCGCCGAGTCCAACACTGATTTCGGGTAGATCCGCACGCCATTCGATAGCCCCACTCAGCAAATTGAGTAAAGTGTGGGTTTCGCGTGAGCTGTACTGTACATGCAAAATATTGAACCTCTAGCTCATGTAGTTTCAGAGAATTTTTTAAAAAGTTTCCTATATAACTTTTACATAAATCTATGACCCCAGGGCATGGGCCAGATTTTACCACAGGGTCACCATTTGGTAAAGAGCAATTGGTAAAGAACCATAATCTTATGCTTCATGCGATCTATCAGGGGTCTATACCTTGTGATCTCAGTAGATTTTTTCTCTATGTAAGCCTATGTAAAACATGTGACCCCTAGGGCTGGGTCAAATTTAATGTCAGGGTCGTCATTTGAACAAAATTGGTAGAGGACCATAAGCTAATGGCAAATGCATGATGTTAAACCTCTACCTCTTGTTGTTTCAGAGAAAAATACTTTTTAAAGATTAACTCTATGTAAACCCAGATGGCCGCTGGCAGCCATGTTTAATGTCGAATCAAAAAATGATTTCAACAAAGACCAACTTCATGTCATGCTGATCATTTTAGAAAAAGTCCCATATCAATATCACTTATAGTTTTCAAGAAGTAGTCGTTACAAACCTAACTTTTAAAAAATCTATTTTTAGCCATGGTGGCCATCTTGAATTTCCAGGCGACCTGACATTTTGCTAGGATCAACTAGATATCAATAGCAACATTCCTGTTAAGTTTCATGAAAATCCGTCAAGTTGTTTCAGAGGAATAGTCGCTACAAGTTTTTACTGTATAACCCTATGTAAACAAAGAAAGCCGTACTAGTTGCTACAAACTTGTTTTTTAACAAGAGGCCCAAGATAAATTTTGTGTATAACGGGCCATATCAATATCGAAAATCATACAACCCGAACATGGACAATGCTACATACAAAATATCAGACCTCTAGGTCTTGTAGTTTCGGAGATTTTTTTTTTTAAGGTTTTCCCTATACACCTCCATGTAAAGCATGTGACCCCAGGGGCGTGGTCATTTATGACCCTAGGGTCATCCTTTGAACAAACTTGACAGAGGATGCTACATATGAAATATCAAACCTTTAGGTTTTGCAGTTTCAGAGAAGAGGATTTGTTTAAGGTTTTCCCTATATACCTCTATGTAAAGCATGTGACCCCGGGGTGGGGCCATTTATGACCCCAGAGTCATCATTTGAACAAACTTGGCAGAGGACCATAAGATAATGCTACATATAAAATATCAGACCTCTAGGTCTAAGTTTTTTTTTAATAAAACTGATAAGCTCAAGGGCAGGGCCAAATTTTATCCCAATGCCACCATTTGAACAAACTTAAGAACCTAATAAGGAAGCTTTAGACCAAATTTGGTCAAAATTGGTCAAGCGGTTTCAGAGAAGAAGTCGTTTGAAAAAAATACTATGGCCAGTAGAGCTAAAAATCTATTTTTAGCTTTGGTGGCCATCTTGGATTTCACGTGAATTTTTGAATTACTCGCAGGCTGATCTGGGTTTACAATGGACGCAAAGGCTATTATAGTCATGCTTAGCGGGTTACGGGTTAAACAAGTGGCCCTAGTTCTAATTTGGTATGGTTATTTAGGGACTCGACGAACAACAATTGTATAAAATAGGTTTTGACAGCTTGTAGAGGGGCCCCTTTATGCAAAACCCATATTTTTCAATAATTCAAGGGCAATAACTTCAGTGTTACTGGTCTGATCTGGCTGGTTTTCGAACTCGTCCAAGCTTTCATTTGATATTAATAATCTGGGACAGTTTGGTAAAGATCGTATGAAAAATGGAGGCCCTAGAGTGTTGATAAGACAAAATACAGCAATTTTCGTTAATTCAAGGGCAATAACTCCAGTGTTACTGGTCCGATCTGGCTGGTTTTAGAACTTGACCAAGCTTTCATAAAAATCAACAATCTGGCAAAGTTTGGTAAAGGTAGGATGCAAAATGGAGGCGCTAGCGTGTTGACAAGACAAACTATAGCATTATTCGTTAATTCAAGGCAATAACTCCCTGTGTTACTGGTCCGATCTGGCTGGTTTTTTCATTGATATTAATAATCTGGGAAAGTTTGGTAAGATCAGATGAAAATGGAGGGCACTAGTGTGTTGAGACAAAATATAGCAAATTTCGTTAATTCAAGGGCAACAACTCTGGTGTTACTGGTCCGATCTGGCTGGTTTCGAACTAGTCCGAGCTTTTATCGATATTAATAATCTGGTAAAGATTGGTAAAGATCGGACGAAAAATGAAGGTGCTAGAGTGTTGACATCAAAAGTTAACGGGCGACGGACAGATGACCATGGCATAAGCCCTACTGGCCAAGGCCAGAGTAGAGGTAAAAATATTCTGTAAGGTCAATGCCCACTAAGGAGCATCCATGGGAAATTTGAGTACAACTGGCAGAGCGGTTTCAGTGAAAGTGCTGCTAACGGATGCCAACACCCATGTAGATGAAATGCTAGCGCATAAGCCCTGCTAGCCGCCAGCAGTGCTAAAAACTGTCGAAATCTGTTCAGTGGTTCTTGAGAAGAAGATTTTTTAAGATTTTGACCATAAATGGTCTCCGGTGAGCAAACAAATGTTCACCAGACATGTTTTACTTATTAGTGGCCTTGGTAGTCAGAGCTGAATACGTCTTCCCAATGTGGGTTCAAACCCTGGCAGTGGCATGTCTAATATGTGGAATATACATTCTTCAGCATGATCATCTTCATATGTGATCACTGTCCCAATACTCACCAAAGCAAACAGATCATTCTGCAGGTTAAGCCTGTCTCTGGGAGGAAGAGTTTTATCCCTGATGGCTGGGATTAATGAATCCAACATATCCGAACTGTACTGTACACGGTATACACCCACTGATCCAGAATTAAGCTGAAAGTAAACAATTCTAAACTGTAACTAATTCAACGGCGCGCCATTGAAAATCCCCAGAAGCTCTTTATACAGGTTACTATGGTAAACAAATACATCTTCAGGGGCCTAACGAGGCATTATATGCCCGTTTGCTAAAGTGTTTATGTTATTTCCTAAGTGTCAGGTTAATATGACCTTGACCTTTGACCTTCCAACAAAAAACGAACAGATAGGGTATGTAATTTAACCAACAGCATTACGGTATTCACCATTTGTTTTGGGACGAGATAAATTACAACAATTAGTGCCCCAAATTATACTTTTCAAAAAATAAAAAAAAGATGATTTTTGAAGAAAATCGGTAGAACCGATGGATGCTCGCCGAAATGTATCCTCAACTTATATGGCCTTGTATCACCCAGCAGTTTTCAATTTGAGTTCCATTAGTAGTTTATGCTCTGGATAAAAAATCTAAGTATAAAATTACAAAGGGCAATAACTCTTATTTGAATGAAGACAGAGTTACGGTTCTTGCACTCTGTCCCTTTTTTTATTGCCCTCTATTATTGTGTGAAGTTTCACTGCAGTATCATCAGTAGTTTTGAAGACATGCTCCGGACAAAAATTCTAAGTATAAAATTACAAAGGGCAATAACTCTAATTTGACTGATGACAGAGTTAGAGTTCTTGCACTCTGCATGACAAGAGTTTGACGGACGGACGGACAAAGCTGCGACTATATGCTCCATAAAACATTTTAAGGACTTAATTTGGTGTTAAATTTCAGTGAAAATACTTAGCATAGCATAGCATTGATTGATTGAATTGGATTTTATAGTCGCACCAACAGCTAAGGTCATATGGCGACTTTCCAGCTCCATTGGTGGAGGAAGACGCCAGGTGCCCCTCCGGGAAATTTTCGTGCACGGGCGGGTACCTGGGTAGAACCACCGACGTTCCGCAAGCCAGCTGGATAGCTTCCTCACATAAAGATTCCTAGGCCTCTGAGGGATCGAACCTACAGCGGTGAGGGGCAAGTGATTTCAAGTCAGAGACGTTAACCACTCGGCCACGGACGCCCCTTCCAATAGTTGAAGCTAACAAGAGGACCAAAATGGCCCTGAATCGATCACCTGAGGTTCTTTGCACTGATGAAAAGTGTCTCTTCGCAAATGCTGATTGAAGATGTTTTAAGTTTTTCCATATGTAAGTCAAGCGGTTCAAGAGATATGGACACGAAATATAGTGCAACCTTGACCTTGAACAGATGTGGCTGGAAGTTGCACTCTGCACATGGTCTTGATATGGTGAACATTTGTGCCAACCCCAGTGAAAATGGATCTCGAATTCCACTGGTATGGAACTCCACTGGAATTTGACGTCTGACTGGAATTCCACTGGAACCAAAGAACAAAATTCCACTTACACTGGAATTCCACTAACAAATTCCAATGATCCAGGGGAATTTTCAAAGTTTCAAAATGAGACATGTGTGCCACCTGAGCGTAGAGGCTTTAGTGAATTTTGGGAGAAAAGACTGCGTTTTTAGACGAAAACCACCGAAATCTGGAATTATTTTTTAGAAAAAGAATAGAATATATTAAAATCAATTTGAATTGATGGAATCTTTCTCGGAACGCATCCCTACGTGTCCCTACATATAATTTATGGATCCTATACTTAAATATTGAGATTTTGGGTAAAAATGTTAAAAAATTGAATAATATCACTGATTTTTGTAATACATTGGGGATATTAAACTAAAAATTAAAAATATATCTAATACAATAGAAAAAAGAAATATTGTAACCTTTTTGGGCAGGGTAAGGTCCAGTGATTAAGTAGAAAAAAGTGGAAATGCCTTAATTTTGGGGCAAAAATGTGTCTTTTTGTCAAAAATCGCCAGAATCTGGAATTATTTTTTGAAATTAGTTTGAACATAAACTTATCAAACTGAAGCAATAGAATGTTGCACAGCATACATATTCAAATTTTTCCTGACACAATATATAACATATGTACTCAAATATTGGCATTTTAAGGCAAAATGTTGGAAACAAGAAGTCAATGCCTTGAAGCTCTACTGATAGGTTTTTGATAGCTAGATCAGCATTCCTGTGAAGTCTCATGAAAATCCATCAAGTAGTTTCAGAGGAGTAGTCGCTACAAGTTTTGATTATATAAATCTATGTAAACAAAGATGGCCGCTGGCGGCCATGTTTAACATCAAATCAAAATAATTTTGAATTTCTGGCCGACCTGAAATTTTGCTAGGATCAATTAGACATCAGGAGCAACATTCCTGTGAAGTTTCATGAAAATCCGTCGAGTAGTTCCATAGGAATAGTCATTACAAGTTTTTACTAGATAACTGTATGTAAACAAAGATGGCCGCTGACAGCCATGTTTAACAATTTTCGACAAGGACCAACATCATGTCATGCTAATCATTTTAGAAAAAGTCCCATATCAATATTACTTATAGTTTTCAAGAAGTAGTCGCTACAAACTGTTTTTTTTGAAAATCTATTTTTAGCTGTGGCGGCCATCTTGAATTTCCGGCCGACCTGAAGTTTTGGGAGGATCAATTAGACATCAAGAGCAACATTCGTGAGAAGTTTCATGAAAATCCGTCAAGTAGTTTCAGAGGAGTAGTCGCTACAAGAGTTCATTATGTAACTCTATGTAAACAAAGATGGCCGCTGGCAGCCATGTTAAACGTCGAATCAAAATAATTTTCGACAAAGATCAACATCATGTCATACTGATCATTTTAGGAAAAGACGCCTATCAATATCACTTATAGTTTTCAAGAAGTAGTCGCTACAAACTTGTTTTTTGAAAATTTATTTTTAGCCATGGCGGCCATCTTGAATTTCTGGCTGACCTGAAATTTTGCTAGGATCAATAAGACATCAAGAGCAACATTCGTGTGAAGTTTCATGAAAATCCGTCAAGTAGTTTCAGAAGAGTAGTCGCTACAAGTGTTCATTATGTAACTCTATGTAAACACAGTCCCTTGGTCGTATCAGGGGGAAGGCTTCCCGAGTTCGGGTCTCGAACATGGCACTTAGAGCTATATACAGTATAGTTATATTGAGAGAAATAGCCTTGAGCGACCCATAGCCGACGGCTGCTGGGCCGACCCACAGGTTTTGTAATTTAAAGGGAACGGTGGCCAGCCTCGGCAAAGGTCCCCGCTACTCGTGGCACTTGGTCGTTAGACCGTATCAGGGGGAGGGCTACCTGAGTTCAGGCCTCGAACATGGCACCTAGAGCTATATACAGTCTAGTTAGAGAAATAGCGTTGAGCGACCCTCGGCTGCTGGGCCGACCTACAGATCTTGTGACACAACGGGACCATCTTGGAGACCATGTTTGATTTCTTTTTATTGTGTTACACCTAAATTTCGGCTAGTATACATATGCATATTATACACAGTCTAATTAACATTTTGACATATAGAAACCCTGACTTGCAGATGAACACCCATTTTTACAGCAACCTATTTGCACTAAAAATAAGTTTTTTTAGTAATGAATGTGGCGTAACGTAAATTACAGAATAGTTTCATTAAGTTTGAATATAAATAAAAGTACATGTATTATGTCTTTTACATGGTTTTGATTTTTTATATTCAACGTTTTTAATGCACATTGAAATTTTAATTGTAATATAAGTAACATAGTTTACATGCACGTTACTCACTAAAGCCCAACACTCAAAATTGATGGCACACCTCTCTCATTTTGAAACTTATTGTATGTTCTTTCAGAAAATCATACCCTACAAAATCCCCCATGGGGGAGGGGGTCTACAGCAAGCTCAAGAACTAGTACATGATGTGTTGTATTTGTTCGGGAGGTTCTGTCATGTCATGTTTTAACAATGCTTGTATCTTTTGTGCTCATTTGCACCACTATCAGTGACATAATACTCTATTCTGATTTGTAGTCTAAAGAAGGTATGTTCTCTTTTCTTCTCCAACAGTCACAAGTGAAGTGAGTATTTTGTATCCAATGTAATCTTCATAAATCCTGGACTTTTCCAAAATGTATTTATAGAATAATTATGAACTTTGAACTGACTTTTACACATAAAATGTATTACTTCTAATTTGATCGGTTATGAATAATTAACTTTCAAACAGCACCTATGTTGTGAAATACACAAAGTCAAAGGCTGCCATCTTGAGCCATGCACCTGGTTTAACATTATTCACTGTAACTTGGGCTCTTATTCTTGAGCAATGCACCTGGTTTAACATTCTTTACTGTAACATGGGCTCTTATCCTTGAGCAATGCACCTGGTTTAACAATATTTACTGTAACATGTCCTTTTATCTTGAACCATGCACATGGTTTGACATTCTTTACTGTAACATGTGCACTGACCCTTAAGCCTTGCATCTAGTTTAACATTCTTTACTGTAACATGTTCACTTATCCTTGAGCCATGCACCTGGTTTAACATTCTCCATTGTAACATTTACCTTTAACCAAGCCCTCGTTTGACATTCTCTGTTGTAACACTTACCCTTGAGCCATGCACCTGGTTTGACATTCTCTGTTGTAACACTTACCTTGAGCCATGCACGTGGTTTGAATTATCTGTTGTAACACTTACCTTTAACCAGGCCCCTGGTTCGACATTCTCTGTTGTAACACTTACCTTAAACCAAGGCCATGGTTTGACATTCTCTGTGGTAACAATTACCTTGAACCTTGAACCTGGTTTGACATTCTCTTTTGTAACACTTACTTTTAACCAAGCCCCTGGTTTGACATTCTCTGTTGTAACACTTACCTTTAACCAAGCCCCATGTTTGACATTCTCTGTTGTAACACTAACCTTGACCCATGCAACTGGTTTGACATTCTCTGTTGTAACACTTACCTTGAGCCATGCACCTGGTTTGACATTCTCTGTTGTAACACTTACCTTGAGCCAAGCACCTGGTTTGACATTCTCTGCTGAAACACTTACCTTTAACCAAGCCCCTGGTTTGACATTCTCTGTTGTAACACTTACCTTGAGCCATGTATCTGGTTTGACATTCTCTGTTGTAACATTTACATTTAACCAAGCCCCTGGTTTGACATTCTCTGTTGTAATATTTATAATTTAACCAAGCCCCTGGTTTGACATTCTCTGTTGTAACACTTACCTTGAGCCATGTACCTGGTTTGACATTCTCTGTTGTAACATTTACATTTAACCAAGCCCCTGGTTTGACATTCTCTGTTGTAATATTTACCTTTAATCAAGCCCCTGGTTTGACATTCTCTGCTGGAACACTTACCCTTGAGCCATACACCTTGTTAGACATTCTCTGTTGTAACACTTACCTTGAGCCATGCACCTGGTTTGACGTTCTCTACTGTAACGGTCGTATTAGGTTTTTCCAACAGTATGATCTTCGCAGGAGTGTCGGGATTGTCTGATGTAGAAATACTGATTGGCACCTTCCACTCTTTGCTTTCACCTGCGCATGTAAGTAAGAGCACATCATTTAACACTTAATTGCATAATTAAAGTCGTTTTTTTATAAAGGAAAAAACTGAGATCTTGATTGTGACATATCAAAAGCAAAAAATATTGATTTTGACAAAGAAAGATTTTTTATGATTTTTGTGAGTGATTTTCTGCATCAATCAGTATACAACAAAAATGTTGAACTGGTCAAAAATGTGAAGATTCTACGAACACCAGAGTTTTTGTGATTCAGTGATCGTTACATGGAATGAAGGTCAAAGTCTAGAAGTATTAATACTTAATAGAACATCATTTTAGGTGAATTATCATGTAATATATCACAGTTTGGAGTTCAATTGTAAACAAAAATTCCAAGAGCCCAAAGGTTTTGAAAGATTTTCCTATATAACTCTATAAATCTATGACACTCAGGTCAGGGCCAGATTTTACCCCAGGATCACCATGCAATATATGAGAACTCTATATCTTGGGGCCTCAGAGTTTATCTCAATTTAATGTGTCACCAAGGCTAATGGTAAATGCATAATATTAAACTTCTAGCTTTTGTAATTTTAAAGAAGTAGATTTTTGAAGGTTTTCCTAAACAACTCTGTGTTAAAGTGTGACTCATTTTTTAGCAGCCGTGGTGGCCATTTTGAATTTCAACTTCACGAAAATCTGACAAGTAGTTTCAGAGGAGTAGTCGCGACAAGTTTTTACTATATAACTCTATGTAAACAAAGATGGCCACTGGCAGCCATGTTTAATGTGGAATCAAAATAATTTTCAACAAGGTCGAACAACATGTCATGCTGATCATTTTAGAAAAAGTCTGATATCAAAATCACTGATAGTTTTCAAGAAGTAGTCACTACAATTTTTTTTAAAAATCTACTTTTAGCCATGGCGACCATCTTGAATTTCTGCCCAAACTGAAATTTTGCTAGGATCAACTAGACACCAAGAGCAACATTCCTGTGAAGTTTCATGAAAATCCGTCAAGTAGCTTCAAAGGAGTAGTCGCTATAAGTTTTTACTGCATAACTCTATGTAAACAAAGATGGCTTCTGGCGGCCATGTTTAATGTTGAATCAAAATAATTTTTGACAAGGATCAACATTATGCCATGCTGAACATTTTAGAAGAAGTCCCATATCAATATCACTGATAGTTTTCAAAAAGTAGTCGCTACAAACTTGTTTTTAAAAATCTATGTTTAGCCATCAACAACTATAAGCAAAGTTTGAAAGGTCTTAGTGCATACAGTTTGTGAAAAAGTGACCTAAAACCCAAAGTTGAAGGTAAAACTTATAAGGTTATCTGCCCTTTGCTTGGAAAATCAAGGTCACATCCACATATGCTTTGTCACGTTGCAATGTACCACCCTAGATACAACTATAAACAAAGTTTGAAAGGTGTAGTGCATACAGTTTGCGCGAAATTGACCTCAAATGCAGAAGTTGAAGGTAAAATTATCTGCCCTTTGCTTGGAGGGTCAAGGTCACTTCCATATTTGCTTTGTCACGTTGCGATGCACCACTCAAGATACAACTATAAGCAAAGTTTTAAAGGTCTAGTGCATACAGTTTGTGAAAAAGTGACCTAAACGCAAAAGTTGAACCTAAAAATTATTAAATTAGCTGCAACATACACCGATAAACTGGATCTCTACATCATAACACACTCGTCTGGAGGCACAATTAACATATACAAGCATACATACATACAATTATAGCTCATATGAATGGGATCACATTTAAGCATTCAACCACACACAGCTATATTAAGACAGTGACAATGAAAGGTGCCGGATCTTGGGGATACTGTGAAGATAATTTGAACTCACTATGGCAACTTTCGAAATTTGGGATCTATTCACGTTCACAAAGCAGAATTATATATGGGGAGAAATATAATAAAAGCAATATTTAATATATAATATATATTAATAACAATAGCTTTTTAATAACAAGAGGTCAATGACCTTGAAGCTCTACTGATAGATTTTGATAGCTAGGTCAGCATTCCTGTAAAGTTCAGCATTCCTGTGAAATTTCATAAAAATCTATCAGGTACTTTCAGAGGAGTAGTCGCTACAAGTTGAAGTTTTTATTATATAAATTAGTAGGTAAACAAAGATGGCCACTGGCAGCCATGTTTAATGTCGAATCAAAATAAAACTTGTTTTTAAAGATCTATGTTTAGCCGTGGTGGCCATCTTGAATTTCCGGCCCACCTGAAATAGTGCTAGGATCAACTAGACATCAAGAGCAACATTCCTGTGAAGTTTCATGAAAATCCGTCTAGTAGTTTCAGAGAAGTAGTCACTACAAATTTTTACTATACAAACTCTATGTAAACAAAGATGGCCACTGGTGCCCAGGTTTAATTTTGATTCAAAATAATTTTCGCCAAGGACCAACATCATGTCATGGTGATCATTTAAGAAAAAGTCCCATGTCAATATCACTTATAGTTTTCCAGAAGAAGTCGCTACAAACTTCTTTTTAAAAATCTGTTTTTAGCCATGGCGGCCATCTTGAATTTCCGGCCGACCTAAAAATATTCTGGGATCAATAAGACATCAAGAGCAACATTTCTGTAAAGTTTCATAAAAATTCGTCAAGTAGTTTCAGAGGAGTAGTCACTACACGTTTTTACTATATAAATCTATGTAAACAAAGATGGCCGCTAGCGGCCATGTTTAAAGTCGCATCGAAATAAATTTCGACAAGGATCAACATCATGTCATGCTGATCATTTTAGAAAATGTCCCATATCAATATCACTTACAGTTTTCAAGAAGTAGTCGCTACAAATTTATTTATTTTAAATCTATTTTTAGCTGTAGCGGCCATCTTGAATTTCTGGCCGATCTGAAATTTTGCAAGAATCAATCCGACATCAAGAGCAAAATTTCTGTAAAGTTTCATGAAAATCCGCCAAGCAGTTTCAGGAGTAGTCGCTACAAGTTTTTACTATATAACTCTATGTAAACAAAGATGGCCGCTGGCAGCCATGTTTAAAGTCGAATTTAAACGATTTTTGACAAGGATCAACACCATTCCATACTGAACATTTTAGAAAAAGTCCCATATCAATATCACTTATAGTTTTCAAGAAGTAGTTGCTACAAACTTGTATTTTAAAAATCTATTTTTAGCTTTGGTGGCCATCTTGGATTTCACATCAACATGAATTTTTGCTAGGATCAACTAGACTTCATGGGCAACATTTCTGAAAAGTTTCATGAATATTCATCCAGTAGTTTCAGAGGAATAGTCGCTACAAATAAAAGTTTACGGACAGACAGATGGACGGACAGAAGGACGACGGATCAGTCGAGCTAAAAACACAAATAATTATCATAAATCAATATTAAATATTAAAGAGCTGATGATATTCTGTGATGTATCTACAAAGTTTGCAAGGCATCAAAGTACACAGGTTACTATATAGCACCATCATTAGACGAGCTATATATTATTGATATAAAACTAGAGTTGTCATTCAGAAGGGTAGACTGATATACCACCGCATAAATGCATACTTGTGAAGTGTCATAAGTGTGGTTACGAATCTGAAAAGTATTAGAGAGGACAATGTTTTTCATGATTGCGTCATGGTGACTGTGACCTTGAACCTATTGACCCCAAAATTATCATCTCACCATGGACAGTCTTGTACCTGTGAAGTTTCATGAGCTTGATATAGAGCGGTTAAGGTTTCTCATTATCAAGTCACAGTGACCTTGAACCTATCGCAGTGCTCCAGATAAGAGATGTATCTGCGTAATTATGTATATCTTTTTCACCAAAAATGCATTAAAACTAAAATTAATGCATACAAAAATGCATTAAAAAATTGCCAATAAATACTGACAATCAAATTCCCAAGTACACACTTCTTTTGCTTAAAAAAATAGAGTGTGCCCAGTCATACTCAATAGATGCTTATTGAAGTTTGAGGTACTGAATGACAATCAACTGCCTCCAGAATTTTTACTAGCAGATGCTTCCAAGAAAAAGGAATGGCCTCTTTGTCGAATGACACAAATTAATGCCAATTAAAAAAGACAAGCAATCTTGAAATGTATATGTATATGCAATATTTTTTATGGTAATGACTAAAGAGTAAACATTTTACATCACTGCTTTGTCCAAACTGGTTTTTAAGACATGCATTTGTAAATGTAAATACATAATGTTTTGTATTTTTCATGCATACAATACGTATTGTGCTGGAAGCTTATCTGGAGCAGTACTATCCGACTCCAAAATGTATAGGGGTCATCCTCTTACCATAGGCAGTCTACCTGTAAAGTTTCAGGAGTGTGGCTACATGTCTTGAATAGTTATACAGCGGACAAGTTTTATATTATCAGATCATGATGACATTGACCTTGAACCTGAGCCATTGACCCATAAATGTATACAAAGTCATATTCTCACCATGGACAATCTACCTGTAAATTTCAAGCATGTGGCTACAAATCATGAAGTGTTAAAGACAAGACAGGGTTGTTAATTATCAAGTCATGGTGACCTTCACCTTAAACTTACTGCCACCAAAATGAATAGAGGTCACCTTCTCATCATGGACAATTTACCAACAAAGTTTCCTGAGTGTTGCTGTTAGTCTTATAGAGCGAAAACTAGCTGTCTACAGGCGGATGAAGTGACAGACGGACAGACTGACTTCAGAATCCACAACCAGTTTGTTTTGTGGGGGTATTGCTACTTTATGAAAATATTTAAAAGGAATAGGAAATAATTAATTGTATTATAACTAATCAAACAATACCACTCCCATCCTCCTGGACAGGTGGTCTACACTGGTAGGATTACAACGTTCTAATTCTCTTACCGTCTTCTGCTTTCCCGTTTGCATTGAATTTTTCCTGAGACAGCTGTAAGACACGTTTGTCACCCTCTTGTTTTTGTGTGACCTGAGGTTGGTATAAAACAGCATGTACAACAATGTGTTATAAAGGACAAGACACCAGATCTCTTTTTTCCTTCCCTTTAAATTGGGTACGGTAGGGTGTTTTATTGGAGCCTATCATCTTTATATATAAGGTGGTGCTGTGGTGCAATAAGTAAATCATAATTATAGTATCGTGACACTTTATTCTGGCAATACCCAGCTCTATAAGGTGAGGAGGGGGAGGAGGAGCGCGAGTGGATGACGGAAGTACAAAAAGTTCTTGGAAATATTGTTTATGTACATGTCACGCTTCTATTTGGACTGTTGATTCGTCGGGTACTATTTTAGTCAGTGAGTAAATAATGCCTGGAAAAATCTGCTGGAAAATATAACATTTCGCCTTATCAGACAGTTTAACAAGAGCTCAATGACCTTGAAGCTTTACTGATAGGTTTTTGATAGCTAGATCAGCATTAATGTGAAGTTTCATGAAAATCTGTCAAGTAGTTTCAGAGGAGTAGTCGTTACAAGTTTTTATATAAAACTCTATGTAAAGAAAGATGCAGCCATGTTTAATGTCGAATAGAGGAGTAGTCTCTACAAGTTTTTACTATATAACTCTAGGTAAACAAAAACGGCTGCTGGCAACCATGTTTAATATCAAATCAAAACAATTTTTAACAAGGACCAACATCCTGTCATGCTGATCATTTTAGAAAAGTCCCATATCAATATCACCTATAGTTTTTAAATTTGTTTTTTAAAATTTATTTTTAGCCATGGTGACCATCTTGAATTTCCGGAAGACCTGAAATTTTCCTAGGATCAACAAGATATCAAGAATAACATTCCTTTTAAGTTTCGTGAAAATCCGTCAAGTAGTTTCAGAAGAGTAGTCGCTACACGCTTTTACTATATAACTCTATGTAAACAAAGATGGCCACTGGCAGCCATGTTTAACGTCGAATCAAAACGATTTTCGACAAGGACCAACTTCATGTCATGCTGATCATTTTAGAAAAAGTCCCTTATCAATATCACTTACAGTTTTCAAGAAGTAGTCGCTACAAACTTGTTTTTTAAAAATCTATTTTTAGGTGACCATCTTTGATTTCATATCAACAGTGAATTTTTTCTAGGATCAACTAGACATCATGGGCAACATTCCTGTAAAGTTTCAAGAAAATCCATTCAGTAGTTTCAGAGGAGTAGGCGCCGCAATAAAAAGTTTACGGACAGACGGACGGACACGGCACCACGGCTGATTTTTGATCAGTAGAGTTAACAAGAGGTCAATGACCTTGAAGCTCTACTGATAGATTTTAATAGCTAGGTCAGCATTCCTGTGAAGTTTCATAAAAATCTGTCAAGTAGTTTCAGAGGAGTAGTCGTTACAAGTTTTTACTATATAACTCTAGGTAAACAAAGATGGCCACTGGCAGCCATGTTTAATGTCGCATCAAAATAATTTTCGACAAGGATCAACACCTTGTCATGCTGATCATTTCATTTTTACTATACAAACTCTATGTAAACAAAGATAGCCACTGGTGCCCAGGTTTAATTTTGATTCAAAATAATGTTCGACAAGGATCAACATCATGTCATGCTGATCATTTTAGAAAAAGTCCCATATCAATATCACTTACAGTTTTCAAATATTTTTTTAGCCATGGCGGCCATCTTGAATTTCCGGCCGACCTAAAAAAAATCTGGGATCAATTAGACATCAAGAGCAACATTCCTGTGAAGTTTCATAAAAATTCGTCAAGTAGTTTCAGAGGAGTAGTCGCTACAAGTTTTTACTATATAAATCTATGTAAACAAAGATGGCCACTAGCGGCCATGTTTTAAGTCGCATCAAAATAAATTTCGTCAAGGATCAACATCATGTCATGCTGATCATTTTACAAAATGTCCCATATCAAAATCACTTACAGTTTTTAAGAAGTAGTCGCTACAAATTTATTTATTTTAAATCTATTTTTAGCCGTGGTGGCCATTTTGAATTTCCGGCCAGCCTAAAATTTTGCTAGGATCAACTACACATCATCTTGGATTTCGCATCAACGTGAATTTTTGCTAGGATCAACTAGACATCATGGGCAACATTGCTTTAAAGTTTCATGAAAATCCATCAAGTAGTTTCAGAGGAGTAGTCGCTACAAAAAAAGTTTACAGACGGACGGACAGACGGACACATCATACATGTTTCAAGCAATCTTCATCTTGACAAAATTGAGGGTTTATAGTAACTGTTAACACGGTCAAACACTGTTGTCAGCATTCAGTAAGTTAGCATTCACAGTTTTCCTTAAATGAAGTGAAATGCAAATATTGAATGACAGAACAGACATTACCATTCCTATTTTTATTGAATATTCAGTATTGTAGTTGTGTAATGTCGTTAACATAATCATATATATGAGCTGCAACACATGAAAAAGTCCCTTCGGACGTTTAGACGACAACGTCATAAAGTAACAATTTATGACGTCGGCCGGTAATCAATTAGTTACTAATCAAATTTCTCGTCTCTTCCGTGTTTTACCTAATTATTATATCATAGGGAATATGTTTTCTTGATATAAATAGTTGATGCTATAGAAAATGGTAATTGTTTATGTTTTTTGTTGTTATTTAATCAACGACGTCATCCATGACGCCGACGTCAACGTCAAAATTAATGGTGAGTACAATCTTTAATTTCCAAATTGAGATAAAATCATTTTTAATTAAGATATCAACATAAAATAAAGACATTTTTTAAAAGAGAAAATCACTGTTTCATAAAAATAAAAAAAATAAAAATGTCAAAATTTTGTCTGTCTGAAGGGTTGATTTCGCGTGTTTCTGCTCAATTATATATATATTTCGTGCTTTATAAGCTCAAAGTTACAGTGTCCCTTTAAACACAGAATTGTTTTTTTGATATAGATAAATATATTTAAAAGAAGAGAGAAATGCCTGGTGGCGTTAAAGCCGGGTTTTCCAAAATGTGAAAGATGAGTGCCTGTGTGTTTGGTGAAACTATTTAATAGAGCTTTTCTAGATAGATTATTTTTTTGGGAGTGGGAGGATGCTTTAATGTTGAAAACCTAGATACCTAACTTACTGTCCAAGTTTTATAATAATTGGACATGGCAAGGCTAAGATGTAAAAAAATAATGTTGATGCCTGTAAAACAAAGTTAAAAAGGCTAACATAACATATACAGTCGAACCTCGATAGCTCGAAGTCAGCGGGACCATAGGGATATGTTCGAGCTATCGGTGGCTTCGAGGCATCAAGGGGACGATAAAAACCAAAATATCTATCCGAATTTGAGTACCGCCTGAAATAGTGTTACTTGTGTACATGATGTATCATTCTGGGTATGTTTTTTTATCTTCACGCATGTTTGTTTAAACCTCATAACGGATATATAACATGTAATTGTTACACTGAAAATACAAGAAAAACTGCAATAATGTGTTTGTTTTATCATTTATTTAAAAAAATATCACAATAATAGATTTTATAGAAGTTTGAATAATGAGAACAAGTTAAGACTGTTTTCGGTACATAGAATTGAATAGAATAGACAATAGCGTAGCACATAATTTTTATTAAAACCAATCAACAAACGTTATTTAATTAGAAATTCAACCGTGTTTAATCAGTAAACGAAGTTCAATAAACATACTCGGGAAATGCTCTTATCTAATTAAAAAGTGAACACACTTTATTTTATTTATTGTTTTATTTTTATTAAAACCAATCAACAAACGTTATTTAATTAGAAAATCAACCGTGTTTAATTTATCGTAATTAACAGTAAACTAAGTTCACTAAACATAAACTGTATCTGTCTATTATGGCTTTTCAATCATAAATGTTCGCACCTTTAACAACCAACTTTATCTGTTTTCGCACTATGATCGAACTTGCTACAAACAAATACAACCGCGTTGATTACAATTAATATGGCCGACGTCGCATGGCAAGGATCATCATCGATTTAGCGAGGTTTAAATTCACACAAAAATGAATCTTCGGACAGTAAAAAGTACTCGAGCGAGCCGGGGTATTGGAGAAATAATATTCGAATAATCGGGGTTAAATTACATTGAATTATATAGGTGTTGTGTCGGGACCGGAAAATTTGCTTGAGTTACCGATGGTTTTGTTATCGCTGGTGTTCGAGCTATGTGGAGGTAACATAGGTATATGTGTAAAATTTGACTTCCAATCAAAATGAACTTTGGTTAGGATCCACTACATGTTGTGCCAGTCATTTTGATAAAAGTTCCAAATCAATATCACTTACGGTTTTTGAGAAGTTTTTGACAAAAAAAAAGTTTACAGACGGACACAGACAGATGCCGGACCACAGCATAAACTCTGCCGTCAAACTAAAAACAGGGCCCATATGTCTAAATGACCAATGTATTTAACATGGCCCATTTGAACTGTAAGTGGCCCATTGATACTCTAGCATATGGGGCCATCGGCACATATAGCTTATTGGTTATCCTATTCACTGATACAGGTGCATTTTTATCTAAAACAATACAATTGGGAACTGAAAGGGCAGTCTCTTACAGACAGCGGTCTCTTACAGCTGGCGGTCTCTTATAGACGGTGGTCTCTTGAGGCAGATTTACAGACTGTACTACAACATAAATTTGATGTTTTTAAAAGACTTACAATAATCTCATGACACTCACTTTAATGACAGGGAAGCCCATCTGTTTGGTCCAAGTATTCATAATTTGTGCGATGGGCTTGCAGCTGGCTTTCTCCAGATGGTCCCACAGATCTTCAGTAATGGTGTTGCTGTAGGCAAACTTGGTCAGATACTGGTTCATGCCCTTCCTGAAATCCTACACAAACAAACATAAGGTATAAAATCTGTCACACTCAAATACATTATGGCATAAATCATACACAAACAAACATTTGGTAAAGATCGGATGAAAAATGAAGGCCCTATCGTCTTAACGAGGCAAAATATAGCATTTTTAACTAAATCAAGGGCCATAACTATACTGTTACTGGTCCGATCTGGTTGGTTTTCGAACTTATCCGAGCTCTTATTGACACTAACAATCTGGTAAAATTTGGTAAAGATCAGATGAAAAATGGAGACCCTATCGTCTTAACGAGGCAAAATATAGCATTTTTAACTAAATCAAGGGTCATAACTCCGCTGTTACTGGTCCGTTCTGGCTGGTTTTCGAACTTGTCCGAGGTATCATTGACATTAACAATCTGGTAAAGTTTGGTCAAGATCGGATAAAAAATTAACGCCCCATCGTCTTAACGAGACAAAAGTTAACGACGGACGATGAACGGACAACGGACAACTCGGCATCCCATAAGGGCTAAAAATCAAGGCTGTTTGGGGTATAAAATGCTATGTTCCTATATATATATATATATATCAGGAGTATAGGTACATAAACATATAGATTATAGACACTGGAGATGTTATGTGTTGTACAATCTGACTCTGAGGAGAGTCCGATATATATATCAGGAGTGTAGATACATAAATATATAGAGATAAAACATTGGAGATGTTATGTTTTATATAACCCGACTCTGAGGAGAGTCCAATATTTATCAGGAGTATATATTGCGGTGTCCTGTTAGGGCCATCTTACCATCGCATCTTATCATCGATGGTAAGATGAGGTGGTCAATGGTAAGATGTGATGGTCGATAGTAAGATGTGATGGTAAGATTTGATGGTAAGATGCGATGGTCGATGGTAAGATGCGATGGACGAATTTTGCAAGCAAGTGTTTGTGGGCGAGTATTTTTATATATTATATGTATCGGACTCTCTTCAGAGTCGGGTTATATAAAACCACCCATCTCCAGGATCTATACTCTGTACATTTATGATTCTTTGAGCTATATCTGGATAAATGTACAGGTTACAGACCCCGGAGATGGTTGGTTTTATACGACCTGATGCACAGGACAGTCCACTATATATCCAAAGTATAGATACATAAATGTACAGATTATAGACCTTGGAGATGGATGGTTTTATATAACCTGACTCTGAGGAGAGTCCAATATATATATCAAATGCATAGATACATAAATATATAGATTACAAACCCTGGCGATGGGTGGTTTTATACAACCTGACTCTGAGAAGAGTCCGATATATATCATGAGTATAGATACGAATATATAGAGTATAGACATTGGATATGTTAGGTTTTACATAACCTGACTCTGAAAAGAGTTTTATGATCGTAAATCAATTTCTTAAATGCTTCACTATAAATTACACTTTTCAAATAAACGTGATTCCATTTCATTTTCTAAAGCATGTGATATTTCTGCACTACGTGCACACATAACTGTCTGCATTGAATGCTTAGGTAAACAAAGTGAACGATTTTAAAACAGGGCCCAGATGTATATCAGGAGTATAGATATATAATTATATAGATTATAGACACTGGAGATGTTAGTTTTTTATATAACCTGACTCTGAAAAGAGTCCGATATATATCCGGAATATAGATATATAAATGTATAGATTATAAACACTGGAGTTGTAGGTTTTACATAACCTGACTCTGAAGAGAGTCCGATATATCAGGAGTATAGATATATAAATGTATAGATTATACTGGTGTTGTTAGGATTTATGAAACCTGACTCTGAGAAAAGTCTGATATATATCTGGAGTATAGATACGTAAATATACAGAGTATAGACACTGGAGATGTTAGGTTTTATGTAACCTGACTCTGGGGAGAGGCCAATGTATACAGGATATAGCTATAGTATTGATATATTAATATACAGAGCATAGACATTGTAGATGTTAAGTTTTATATAACCCAACTCTGAGAAAAGTCCGACATATATATATTATGAGTATGAATATAGTATAGATATATTACTATATAGGGTATAGACACTGTAGATGTAATGTTGTATATGTATGAGATATTAGGTTTTAGGTAACCAGACTCTGAGGAGAGTCCGATATATACCAGGAGTATAGATATATCAATGGATAGATTATAGACACTTGAGTTGTTAAGTTTTATGTAACCTGACTATGAGAAGAGTCCGATATATATCAGGAGTATATATATATTTAACTTTATAAATTATAGACCCTGGAGATGGGTGGTTTTATATAACCTGAATCAGAGGAGAGTCTAATATATCAAAGACATAGATACATAAAAGTATAGATTATAGACCATGGAGATGGATGTTTTTTTCACAACCTTATTCTGAGGTGAGTCCAATATATATCAAAGGTATAGATACATAAATGTATAGATTACAGATTATAGACCTTGCAGATGGTGTTTTTTTTATGTATCCTGACTCTGAGGAGCGTCCAATATATATCAGAGGTATAGATACATGTATAACTTATAGACCCTGGAGATTGGTGGTTTTATATAACCTGAGTTTGAGGAGAGCCCAAAAAATCATATATATAGGAAGTTTAGATGCATACATGGATAGATTATAGAAGGAGATGAATGGTTTTATACAACCTGATTCTGAGAAAAGTCCAATATATATCAAAGGTTTAGATACATAAATGTACATAAATGTACAGATAGATTTAAACCTTGAAGATGGAGGTTTTATATAACCGGACTCTGAGGAGAGTCTAATATATCTATTTTTCCATAAATGTATAGATTGTACAGCCTGGAGATGGATGGTTTTGTATAAAATTCGCTAAATAGACGTAGAATTTCACTGAGTATCTTCAATTTTGTAAGAATGTTGTGTATATTTTCCATGTATCAGTGTAAGTTTTACCGAAAAGGCAGGGGCGACGTCCGGTTCCCCTGTGGGTCAGAATGGTAAAGACGCTGCATTTGAAACGTTCTCGACCCTCATCGTTGCAAGTTCGAATCTCACTTGGAGCTTGACTTGTAAGTGAGAAAGTGTCGATTCTTACGGATGGCATGATGTTTACAGTACTGGTCTGTTTCTATCATGCCATCGACCATCATATATAGCCTACAATGTGCTGAAAATGGTGTAAAACACCATTCAAACAACCAGTTATTCGTTACCATGTGTTTTTGTACCTGATGAGTTTTAACAAGAGTTTGAGTATGAAGTTTCAAGTATATGTGTTACTAAAGACCTTGCTTTGAGTCTTAGTCAACTGGCATACACATACAGACATGTTAATGCAATCTTGCTCAAAGATAAATAACATGGCCACGGCGAGGATCGAGCCTATGACCTCTCGATCTGAAGTCCAATGATCTACCACTGGACCACGCATGCATTATATCTATTCATATCGAATATATATATTTGCCATGCAGTGAGCCAAATGGCAGTCAAACATACTATTTACTGTAAGTTTCCCAAGTTGTACCCATGTAGAGGGGTCCCTTTACGTTAGAGGACAAAACCCGTTTGATAAATGCATTCACATTTAGACACTATTTTTTTGTGTGTGTTAATTTACCCAATTACCTTTGTGTTTGTGTATTAAAACCTTTAAAGAGCCATAACGCCACCAAAATCATTCAACTGGAACACGACAATGATGTGTGCAGCCAAGTTTCGTTGACAGTCGACAAGTGGTTGAAAACTAGTCCGGACAAAGGTTGTATATTGAAACCTTAAAGAGCCACAACTGCAACAAAAATCATTCAACCGGAACACGACAACAATATGCCAACTAGGCTTGACCAGTACTGATCATTCATGCCAAGTTTCATTGAAATCAAGCTAGGACTTCAGGAAAATTAGTCGTGATAAAGTTTGTGTATAATGGGTCATAACTCTGTCAAAAATCATTCAACCATAACACGGCAATGATACATGCAACTAGGATTGAGTTTCGTTGAAATCCGGCCAGGGTTTCAGGAGAACTAGTTTGTATATTAAAACCTTTAAAGAGCCATAACTCTGCCAAAGCTCATTCAGTCAGAACAAGGCGATGACATGGACAACTAGGCTTGGTACTCATCATCCCCGCCAAGATTCGTTGAAATCCGGTCGGGAGTTGAGACGAGACTATTCTGGATAACATTTGTGTATTAAAACCTTTAACGGGCCATAACTCCGCCAACTGGAACACGGCGACGACATGCACAACTGGTCTTGGTACTGACCATCTCTGCAAAGTTTCACTGAAATCCGGCCAGGAGAAATAGTCCGGACAAAGTGTGTGTATCAGAACCGTTAAAGGGCCACAACTCATTCAACCGGAACACAGTGACGATATGCACAACTAGGCTTGGTAGTGATCATCCCTGCAAAGTTTCGTTGAAGTCCGGCCAAATCGAGGCCCTATCGTCTTAACGAGGCAAAATACAGCATTTTAAACTAAATCAAGGTGTTAACTACTGATCCGATTTGGCTGTTTTTTTAACTTGCTCGAGCTTTTATTAATATTAGTCATCTAGTAAAGTTTGGTAGAGATCAGATGAAAAATGAAGGCCCGATCTTCTTAACGAGACATAATACAACATTTTTAACTAAATCAAGGGCCATAACTTTAGAGTTATTGGTACGTTTTAGCTGGTTATCGAACTTGTCTGAGCTTTCATTGATATTAACAATTTGGTAAAGCTTGGTAAAGATCGGATGAAAAAATTAAACCCTTTCGTGCATTATAGCATATTTCAGAAAATCAAGGGCCATAACTCTGGTGTAAATGGCTGGTTCAAGAATATGTCCGAGATCTAATGTGGATATATTACTACTGTGCAAGTTTGGTTAAGATCAAATGATAAATGGAGGGGCTATAGTGACCACAATAAAAAAAATATGCATTTTGTAAATTCAAGCTGTTAAGAGATTGAATCTGGCTGGTTCAAGAACTGGTCCGAGATCTTATGGATATATAATTACTATATACGTTTGGTAAAAATCGGATGAAAAATGGAGGGGCTAGAGTGCCCACAAGGCAAAAGACGGGCTAGAGTGCCCACAAAGCAAAAGACAAACAGACAGACGAACGGACGGACGGACGGACGGACAGAAGGACAACACAGCATCCCATAAGCTCGGTTAGCCTTCGGCCAGTAGAGCTAATAAAAACAAAGTCAGTTTCGGTAAGTGTTCTCACTCTGCTGTTTTTATTTATTGCTAATTAACTAATATTCAAAGACGTAAAAAACTTAAATCACTTGATTGAAAATAAAATATGTATGTGCGCATTAGTCTTTAACTCATTTTAATAATTCATATCTCCGTTTTGGTAAATCAAATCAGCGTTAGTTCCTCCCATCAATTAGATACCGCCCCTGACCCTGACGGGAGTCCAATTATCAAATCGTGAAGGGAGTCAACGAATGATTTTGGGTCATGTCGCATCGACCTAATTTGTACAACTTTGAACGGCACTGACCTAGTCAAAATTGATAAAGAGGTTTCTGAGAAGAAGATTAACCTATGAAATGTCACGAGTGTGGGTTTCATGGTTTCAAATTATCGCGCGGAATGTTTATTTCCATATAATGCCATGATGACCTTGGCCTTTGACTACTTTTCATGAGTGTGGGTGTTAATGGTTTCAAGGTTATCGTCCGGAATGCGAAATTGTTCACCGACAGATGGACGGAAACCCCCAGAACATTATTTTGCCCGTTTTTCAAACGAGCGTATAAAAAAAGTGTTATGGGACATGTTAAGTGATGTGACATGACATTACATACAGCGTAACTCCTATATAGCCATCACTTCACTTTGTGAAAACAGGGGTATATTTATTGGTTAACTTATAAATGTTGTATCTTACGTCATCTCCAATATAATCGTGTAACATTCGGATGATGGAAGCCCCCTTACTGTACGATATGGCATCAAATATCTCGTCAATTTCGTCCGGGCTGCCCACTGGAACCTTTCGAATAAAATAAGATGATTTTAATTTAATTTCAAGCTGTATATAACAGGAAGTGTATGTAAAGTGTAGTGTTTCAGTCTATAGCAGGAAGTGTATGTAAAGTGTAGTGTTTCAGTCAATAGCAGGAGGTCTAGTGTTTCAGTCGATAGCAGGAAGTGTATTTAAAGAGTCTGTTGCAGGAAGTGTATCTAAAGTGTAGTGGGTCAGCCAATAGCAGGAAGTGAATGTGTAGTGTTTCAGTCTATAGAAGAAAGTGCATGTCAAGTGTAGTGTTTCAGTCAATAACAGTAGGTGTATGTAAAGTGTAGTGTTTCAGTCAAAAGCAGGAAGTGTATGCAAAGTGTATTTTCAGTCTGTAGCAGGATGTGTATGTCAAGTGTAGTGTTTCAGTCAATAGAAGGAAGTATATGTAAAATGAAGTTTCCAGCCTATAGCAGGAAGTGCATGCCAAGTGTAGTGTTTCAGTCTATAGTAGAACGTGTATGTCAAGGGTAGTGTTTCAGCAATAGCAGGAAGTGTATGTAAAGTGAAGTGTTTCAGTCAATAGCAGGAAGTGTATGTCAAGTGTAGTGCTTCAATCAATAGCAGGAAGTGAATGTCGAGTGTGTTTCAGTCAATAGCAGGAAGTGTAAGTAAAGTGTAGCATTTCGGTCTATAGCAAGACGTGTATGTAAATTGTAGTGGTTCAGTCTACAGCAGGAAGTGTACATCAAGTGTAGTGTTTTAGTCAATAGCAGGAAATGTATGTAAAGCATAGTGTTTCAGTATATTGTGGTGTTTCAGTCTATAGCAGGAAGTGAAAGTAAAATGTAGCATTGCGATCTATAGAAGGACGTGTATGTAAAGTGTAGTGGTTCAGTCTATAGCAGGAAGTGTACATAAAGTGTAGTGTTTCAGTCAATAGCAGGAGGTATATGTAAAGTGTAGCATTTCAGTCTATAGCAGGAAAAGTATGTTAAGTGTAGTGTTTCAGTCTATAGCATGAAGTGTAGTGTTTCAGTCAATAGCTCGAAGAGTAGGCAAATTGTAATGTTTCAGTATATAGCAGGAACTGTATGTAAAGTGTAGTGTTTCAGTCAATATTAGGAACTGTATGTAAAGTGTAGTGTTTCAGTCTATAGCAGAAGTGTATGTCAAGTGTAGTGTTTCAGATAATAGCAACAATTGTAGGCAAATTGTAATGTTTCAGTTCATAGCAGTGTAGTGTTTAGCCTCGTCAGTCGGATTGGGACGTAAACCGGGCGGTCCCGTGTATCGGTCTATCCTCTGAGCACGTTAAAGAACCATAGGAATCTATTCGATAATAAGAGTAGGGCAGGTTACCGGATTCCTATGTATCCTTCCCCTTTCTCTGGGGCGGCCCTAAATAACCTATACTGTGTTGATGAGCCGTTAAAAAACATTCAATTCAATTCAGTCAATAGCAGGAAGTTTAGGCAAATTGTAATGTTTCACTATATAGCAGGAAATGTATGAAAAGTGTAGTTTCTCAGTCTATAGCAGGAAGTGTATGTAAAGCGTAGTGTTTTAGTCAATAGAAGAAACTGCTGTATGTCAAGTGTAGTGTTTCAGTCAACAGCAGGAAGTGTATGTAAAGCATAGTGTTTCAGTATATAGCAAAGAGTGTATGTAAAGTGTAGTGTTTCAGTCTATAGCAGAAAGTGTATGTAGGGTGCAGTGTTTCAGTCAATAGCAGGAAGTGTAGGCACATTGTAATGTTTCAGTATATAGCAGGAAATGTATGCAAAGTTCAGTGTCTCAGTCTATAGCAGGAAGTGTATGTAAAGTGTAGTGTTTCAGTCAACAGCAGAAGGTGTATGTAAAGTGAAGAGTTTCAGTCTATAGCAGGAAGTGTATGTAAAGTGTGGTGTTTCAGTCTATAGAAGGATGTGTATGTAAAGTGTGGTGTTTCAGTCTATAGCAGGACGTGTATGTGAAGAGTAGTGTTTCA
This sequence comes from Cyrtodaria siliqua, assembly GCA_037043455.1. Classification (NCBI taxonomy): domain Eukaryota; kingdom Metazoa; phylum Mollusca; class Bivalvia; order Adapedonta; family Hiatellidae; genus Cyrtodaria; species Cyrtodaria siliqua. Next base: position 77,265 of record JAWPHD010009043.1, on the reverse strand, counting down.
GTATATAGCATGAACTGTATGTAAAGTGTAGTGTCTTAGTCTATAGCAGGAAGTGTATGTAAAGTGCTGGGTTTCGGTCTATAGCAGGACCTGTAGTTAAATTGTAATGTTTCGGTATATAGCAGGGGCTGTATGTAAAGTGTAAAGCCACAGTATATAGCATGAACTGTAGGTAAAGTGTAGTGTCTCAGTCTATAGCCGGAAGTGTATGTAAAGTGCAGTGTTTCAGTCTATAGCAGGACATGTAGTTAAATTGTAATGTTTCGGTATATAGCAGAGACTGTATGTAAAGTGTAGTGCCTCAGTCTATAGCAGGAACTGTATGTAAAGTGTAGTGTTTCAGTCAATAGCAGGAACTGTATGTAAAGTGTAGTGTTTCAGTCAATAGTAGGAACTGTATGTAAAGTGTAGTGTTTCTGTCTATAGCAGAAGTGTATGTTAAGTGTATTGTTTCAGTCAATAGCAGGAACTGTATTTAAATTGTAATGTTTCAGTCTATAGCAGGAATTGTATGTAAAATGTAGCATTTCAGTCAATACCAGGAAGTGAATGTGAAGTGTAGCGTTTCAATCAATAGAAGGAAGTGTATGTAAAGTGTAGTGTTTCAGTATAAGAGCTGGAGTGTCTTATTCTATAGCAGGAAGTGTATGTAAAGTGAAGTGTTCAGTATAGAGCAGGACGTGTATGTCAAGTGTAGCGTTTCAGTCAATAGCAGGAAGTGTTTGTAAAGTGAAGTGTTTCAGTCTATAGCAGGAAGTTTATGTAGTGTAGTGTTTCAGTGTCTATAGCAGAAAGTGTATGCAAAGTGTAGTGTTTCAGTCTATAGCAGGAAGTTTATGTAAAGTGTAGTGTTTCAGTGTCTATATCAGAAAGTGTATGCAAAGTGTAGTGTTTTGGTCTATAGCAGGAAGTTTATGTAAAGTGTAGTGTTTCAGTGTCTATAGCAGAAAGTGTATGCAAAGTGTAGTGTTTTGGTCACGGGGCAAAGATTAGGGCCACTGCAGATCCCTTTGGAGGGATAGGCAGAGGGGTAGAATCCCCCCAAATTCATGTTCATTTTATCATTTTTTGTTCATGTTCATTAAAGGTCTTCATCATGATCCCTGCATTGTTTCAGGTGCTATCTCGCTCGCATCAAAAGAGCAGTGGCAGAAAAACAATAACGTGGCTCCAGCATAAATGGAGTTTCTACGATAGAATTTGCAGCAACTCTGCAGTTCAGGGTGAGAAGGTTCTAGGCCCATTTTCCATATTTTCTCTCGATGTACATGGAAGATGAGCCTGGCATGTTCATGCCTTTTAGGCGCCATATAACCTTTTCATGTGTTGGTGCGCCTTAAAACCCCAATTCAATTCAATTATCTTGTATCAGTGAGTGAATGCTTCACTTTATATAGTGCTGTCACACTGGAATATCATGCCATAGACACGATACGACACTCCACCCAGTTATATTGACACCAGACTCACCAGTCCTTGCAGTGCCCTTTATATGCATAACTTAAAGCAAGAGCTACTTGTACTATATGTATAAAGTCTGGTGTGACCCGGCTGGTGATAGACCCCACAACCTTCCATATGCGCTGTGCACACTACCATAATGGTGTGACCCGGCTGGTGATAGACCCCACAACCTTCCACATGCGCTGTGCACACTACCATAATGGTGTGTAGTCCCCACAACCTTCCACATGCGCTGTGCACACTACCATAATGGTGTGACCCGGCTGGTGATAGACCCCACAACCTTCCACATGCGCTGTGCACACTACCATAATGGTGTGCCCCGGTTGGTGATAGACCCCATAACCTTCCACATGCGCTGTGCACACTACCATAATGGTGTGACCTGCTGGTGATAGACCCCACAAGCTTCCACATGCGCTGTGCATACTACCATAATGGTGTGACCCGGCTGGTGATAGACCCCACAACCTTCCACATGCGCTGTGCATACTACCATAATGGTGTGAACCGGCTGGTGATCGACCCCACAACCTTCCACATGCACTGTGCACACTACCATAATGGTGTGACCTGGCTGGTGATAGACCCCACAACCTTCCACATGCGCTGTGCATACTACCATAATGGTGTGAACCGGCTGGTGATCGACCCCACAACCTTCCACATGCGCTGTGCATACTACCATAATGGTGTGACCCGGCTGGTGATAGACAACACAACCTTCCACGTGCTGTGCACACTACCATAATGGTGTGACCTGGCTGGTGATAGACCCCACAACCTTCCACATGCGCTGTGGACACTACCATAATGGTGTGACCTATATGGTGATAGACCCCACAACCTTCCACATGCGCTGTGCACACTACCATAATGGTGCAACCCTGCTGGTGATAGACCCCACAACCTTCCACATGCTGTGCGCACTACCATAATGGTGTGACCCGGCTGGTGATAGACCCCACAACCTTCCACATGCGCTGTGCATACTACCATAATGGTGTGAACCGGCTGGTGATAGACCCCACAACCTTCCACATGCGCTGTGCACACTACCATAATGGTGTGACCTGGCTGGTGATCGACCCCACAACCTACCACATGCGCTGTGCACACTACCATAATGGTGATAGACCCCACAACCTTCCACATGCGCTGTGCACACTACCATAATGGTGCAACCCGGCTGGTGATAGACCCCACAACCTTCCACATGCGCTGTGCATACTACCATAATGGTGCAACCCGGCTGGTGATAGACCCCACAACCTTCCACATGCGCTGTGCACACTACCATAATGGTGTGACCGGCTGGTGATAGACCCCACAACCGTCCACATGCGCTGTGCATACTACCATAATGGTGTGACCCGGCTGGTGATAGACCCCACAACCTTCCACATGCGCTGTGCACACTATCATAATGGTGTGACCCGGCTGGTGATAGACCCCACAACCTTCCACATGTACAGTGTACACTACCATAATGGTGTGACCTGGCTGGTGATAGACCCCACAGCCTTCCACATGCTGTGCATACTACCATAATGGTGTGACCCGGCCGGTGATAGACCCCACAACCTTACACATGCGCTGTGGAAACTACCATAATAGTGTGACCCGGCTGGTGATAGACCCCACAACCTTCCTCATGCGCTGTGCACACTACCATAATGCTTTGCAGTCCCCACAACATTCCACATGCGCTGTGCACACTACCATAATGGTGTGACACCGCAGCAATGTAAAGAATTTCTGTTTACAACTTTATATGAAAACAAAGTTTATTCTCTCCTGCCTTCATGGAATGACTAGAGAAGTTACTCTTTACAGCTTTTTAAATAATCATAAATACAAATCTTGATTCCTCCTACATTTTTGAGATTTATAACCTTACGAATATTCATAAATATGAAGTCTGATCACTCCTACCTTTTACAGATGAATAGTGTAAACAGTTTCTATGTAAAACCTTATGAATATTCATAAATACGACACTTAATCCCTCTTACCTCTATGGGATGACTAGTGTGAAGAGCATCCAACTCCAGGGCTCGCCCAAGATCTTGGTTAACAAACTGTGTCCAGATGTCAAACTCCGGAAAACAATGGTCCACACACAAGTATTCAATCCAGGAGGCAAATCCCTCATTCAGCCATAGATTGGTCCACCATTCCTGTTTACAACAAGATACTTCATAACAAGTACTGTATACCCCCTAATAAACATGCCCATTAACCCATTCCCACCCACCCATTTTTCACTTAGGGTTGGGAGGAGGGGTGGGCATATAAAAAAATACATAAATTAAAGAGTATGATTACTAGTTTAGAGAAAATACACTTACCAGTGGCCTGACTTAAGGTCTAGATTAGAAAAATAACTAAAAGCATGTTCCACGAAACACAAGTGTTGCCTGCTGTGTGCCAATCTCAGAATTACAATCTAACTTTATAAAGTTTGAAGACATGGGGTGCTATCCTACATGAATTATGGAGCAGATATTTTTCTAAACTGTTAAAGTTTATGAAAAATGGCATAACTCTGCACTGGATAATTGATGAGGAGGAACTGTATAAAATTTCATGACCATATGTCAATATTTGATGAAGAGGAACTGTATAAAGTTTCATGACCATAGGTCAATGTTTTGTCAAGTTGTCAGCTATGTTAGGTTGCAGGTTAAATATTTATGAAAAGGACGATAACTCTGCCAAAATAAAAGTCAAGAGTTATTGAAAATGTCTACAGCATTGAATAATTGATAAAGAAGAATTGTATGAAGTTTTATGACCAAAACTTATGAGCGAGGTTAGGTTGTAGGTTAAAGTTTTATGAAAAAGGGTATAACTCTGCCAAAATGAAAGTCAGAGTTATTGGACATGTGTAACGACACATTTCTTTGAGTAAGATGAAGATGAGTGTGAAGTTTCATGAACATAGGTCAAATATTTTTGAAGTTATGGTCAGTTATGAGCTTGGTTAGGTTACAGGTTAAAGTTTTATGAAAACGGGCATAACACAGCCAAAATGAAAGTCAGAGTTATTGGTCATGTTTAACGACATTCCTTGAGTTAGCTGAAAATATGACGTTTTATGCACATAGGTCAAATACTTTTCAAGTCATGGGCAAGGTTAGGTTGCAGGTAAAAGTGTGACGGACGACAATGACGAACAAAGTGATCCCTAAGTGTCTGTCATGCTAAGCAGGCGACACAATAAATGTCCCCCTTTTGAAAAATGCAATGCCCCCCGGAGGGCATTATGCAATGCCCCCCAGAGGGCATTTATACGGAGTAATACGGTATAAATGGAACTTAAGTCGCAATGACAAAGTATTGTAAATAAGAGTCTCCCCTGACTGCACAACCCAGTAAAGTTTGATAGTGGATAGGGCACAACCTTAAGATATGTTTGGAAGTGGATATGGAACATTTTTGGATAACATTAAGAATTTGTGGAAAATTGTTTTTATGTAACATGAAAAGATAAAAGCAATAGTAAAACAAAAGGCCCCACTCTACTGGCTATACTGAGTCTGTGGTGGGGAACACGACATCGATATGCGCAACTAGGCTTGGTAGTGATCATTCCTGCCAAGTTTCACTGAAATCCAGCCAGGGGTTCAGGAAAACTAGTCCAGATAAAGTTTGTGTATAAGGGGCCATAACTCTGTCAAAAATCATTCAACCGGAACATGGCGATGATGCACAACTAGGCTTGGTACTGATCATCCCTGCAAAGTTTCTTTGAAATCGGGCCAGTGGTTCAGGAGAACTAGACCGGACAATGTTTATATACTAAAAGCTTTAAAGTGCCATAACTCCGCCAAAAATCATTCAACCATAACACAGCGATGATATACACAACAAGGCCTGGTACTGATCATCCCTAAAATGTTTGTTGAAATTTGGCCAGGGGTTCAGGAGAAATAGTCTGGACAAAGTTTGTGTACTAAAACCTTCAAAGGGCCATAACTCTGCCAAAATTATTCAACCGGAACACGGTGACGATATGCACAACTAGGCTTGATACTGATCATCCTGCCAGCTTTCGTTGAAATCCAGCCAAATGAAGGCCCTATCGTCTTAACTAGGCAAAATACACTAAATCAAGGGCCATAACTCTGGTTTTGCTGATCCGATCTTGTTGGTTTTCGAACTTATTCAAGCTTTTGTTGATATTAACAATCTGTGAAAATTTGGTAAGAATAGTAATAAACGAAGGTGCTAGAGTGCAGACAAGGCAAAATACACCAATTTTTGCTAATTCAAGGGCTATAACTCGGGTGTAACTAATCTGATCTTGCTGGTTTTTCGAACTCATCCAAGCTTTCACTAATATTACTAATCTGGTTTAAACAAGGCAAATTTTTCAGCAAAACAAAGGTCATAACTCTAGTGTTACTGATCTGATCTGGTTGGCTTTCAAAATTGTCCGAGCTTTCATTGATATTAACAATCTGATCAAGTTTGGTAAAGATCGGATGAAAAATGAAGGTACTAGAGAGCAGACAAGACAAAAAAGACCAATTTTCGTTAATTCAAGGGTCATAACTCGGGTGTTACTAATCCGATCTTGCTGGTTTTCGAACTTATCCAAGCTTTTACTCATTTCAACAATCTGATAAAGATTGGTAAAGATAGGGTGCAAAATGAAGGCGCTATAGTGCAGACAAGACAAAATACAATTTTTTTCTTAAAATCAAGGGCCATAACTCGGTCGTTACTGGTCCTATCTTGCTGGTTTTCAAACTCGCTTTCATTGATATTAACAATCTGGTAGAGGTTGGTAAAGATTGGATGAAAATGAAGATGATAGAGCGCAGACACCAAAATGTTAAAGCATTTTTTCGATAATTCAAGGGCCATAACTTCGGTGTTACTGATCCGATCAGGTTTGTTTACAAAGTTATCCGAGCTTTCATTGATATCAACAATCTGGCAAAGCTTGGTAAAGATAGAATGCATAATGGAGGTGCTAGAGTGCAGTCAAGACAAAACCCAGAAATTTTCATTAATTCAAGGGCCGTATTAACTTGGTGTTACTGGCCTGATCTTGCTGGTTTTCAAACTTGTCAGAGCTTTCATTGACATTAACAATCTGGTAAAGTTTGGTAAAGATTGGCTGAAAAATGAAGGTCTTGAGCGCAGACACCAAAAAGTTAACTGACGGACAACGGACAACAGACCATGACTTCAGCTCTACTGGCCTATGCCTATGGCCAGTAGAGCTAACTAGAACAAGAGCTCAATGACCTTGAAGCTCTATTGATAGGTTTTTGATAGCTAGATCAGCATTAATGTGAAGTTTCATGAAAATCCGTCTGAAGTAGTTTCAGAGGAGTAGTCTCTACAAGTTTTTACTATATAACTCTATGCTGCAGCCATGTTTAATGTTCAATCAAATAATTTTCAACAAGGACCAAGATCATGTCATGCTGATCATTTCAGAAAAAATCCCATATCAATATTACTTACAGTTTTTAAGAAGTAGTCGCTACAAATTTGTTTTTTAAAAATCTAATTTTAGCCAAGGCGGCCATCTTGAATTTCTGGCCGACCTGAAATTTTGCTAGGATCAACTAGATATCAAGAGCAACATTCCTCCTATGATGTTACATGAAAATCCGTCAAGTAGTTTCAGAGGAGGAGCGCTACATGCTTTTACTATATAACTTAATGTAAACAAAGATGGCCGCTGGCAGCCATGTTTAACGTTGAATCAACATGACTTTCGACAATGACCAACCTCATGTCATGCTGATCGTTTTACAAATGTCCAATATCAATATCACATAGTTTTCAGGTAATAGTCGCTAAAAATCTGTTTTTTAATCTGTTTTAAGCCGTGGTGGCCTCCTTGAATTTCCGGCCAGCCTAAAATTTTACTAGCATCAACTAGACATCATGAGCAACATTCCTGTGAAGTTTCATAAAAATCAGTAACGTAGTTTCAGAGGAGTAGTCGCTACAAGTTTTTATTATATGACTCCATGTTAACAAAGATGTTTAATGTCGAAACAAAATAATTTTCGACAAGGACCAACATCATGTCATGCTGATCATTTTAGAAAAAGTCCCATATTAATATGAATTATAGTTTTCAAAAAGTAGTCGCTAGAAACTTGTTTCTCAAAAAAAATATTTTAGCTTTGGTGGCCATCTTGGATTTCACATCAACATGAAATTTTGCTTGGATTAACTCGACTTCATGGGCAACATTTCTGTAAAGTTTCATGAAAATGCACCCAGTAGTTTCAGAGGAGTAATCGCTACAAAAAAAGTTTACGGACGGACACTGCACCACGGCATAAGCTCAGTAGGGCTAAATATGTCAAGGTCATTCATATTGACCTGGTGTGGTAGGAACATACTGATGTTAATCCAACAAGCGGTTTAGGAAGAGTAGCGGCGACAACAAATTTAAAGATAAAACGGCCAAGGGCAAAAAATTACTGAACCAAAACGCACACGGGATAAGCACAACTAATATCATACCGATGCTTCCTACCAACCTTCGTTAAAATTCAACAAGTAATTTAGGAGGAATAGTGGCGACAACAAATATAACGTTAAAATGTCAAATGGTCATAACTCCGTCAAAAATCATCAAACTGGAACACAAACCTGACATGCAAAACTAGACATCATACTGATGCTTCCTGTCAATTATTGTCGGCGACATTTGTGACAGACAGACGGACAGAGACAGACAGAGCAAACACAATATGTCTCCTCCATTTCGTCGCGGTGAGACATAATAAAGAGCCATTATGATGTTGCCACTGGCAGGCATGTAAGAGCCAGTATGATGTTGCCACTGGCAGGCACGTAAGAGCCAGTATGATGTTGCCATTGGCAGGCACGTATGTTGCCACTGGCAGGCATGTAAGGGCCAGTATGATGTTGCCATTGGCAGGCACGTATGTTGCCACTGGCAGGCATGTAAGAGCCAGTATGATGTTGCCACTGGCAGGCACGTAAGAGCCAGTATGATGTTGCCATTGGCAGGCACGTATGTTGCCACTGGCAGGCATGTAAGAGCCAGTATGATGTTGCCACTGGCAGGCAAGTAAGAGCCAGTATGATGTTGCCATTGGCAGGCACTTATGTTGCCACTGGCAGGCACGTAAGTGCCAGTATGATGTTGCCACTGGCAGGAATGTAAGAGCCAGTATGATGTTGCCACTGGCAGGCATGTAAGAGCCAGTACGATGTTGCCACTGGCAGGCATGTAAGAGCCAGTATGATGTTGCCACTGGCGGCAGGCATGTAAGTTCCATTATGATGTTGCCACTGGCAGGCATGTAAGAGCCAGTATGATGTTGCCACTGGCAGGCATGTAAGAGCCAGTATGATGTTGCCACTGGCAGGCATGTAAGAGGCAGTATGATGTTGCCACTGGCAGGCATGTAAGAGGCAGTATGATGTTGCCACTGGCGGCAGGCATGTAAGTTCCATTATGATGTTGCCACTGGCAGGCATGTAAGAGCCAGTATGATGTTGCCACTGGCAGGCATGTAAGAGCCAGTACGATGTTGCTACTGGCAGTCATGTAAGAGCCAGTATGATGTTGCCACTTGCAGGCATGTAAGAGCCAGTACGATGTTGCCACTGGCAGGCATGTAAGAGCCAGTACGATGTTGCCACTGTCAGGCATGTAAGAGCCAGTACGATGTTGCCACTGGCAGGCATGTAAGAGCCAGTACGATGTTGCCACTGTCAGGCATGTAAGAGCCATTACGATGTTGCCACTGGCAGGCATGTAAGTTCCATTATGATGTTGCCACTGGCAGGCATGTAAGAGCCAGTATGATGTTGCCACTGGCAGGCATGTAAGAGCCAGTATGATGTTGCCACTGGCAGGCATGTAAGTTCCATTATGATGTTGCCACTGGCAGGCATGTAAGTTCCATTATGATGTTGCCACTGGCAGGCATGTAAGAGCCAGTATGATGTTGCCACTGGCAGGCATGTAAGAGCCAGTACGATGTTGCCACTGGCAGGCATGTAAGAGCCAGTATGATGTTGCCACTGGCAGGCATGTAAGAGCCAGTACGATGTTGCCACTGGCAGGCATGTAAGAGCCAGTATGATGTTGCCACTGGCAGGCATGTAAGAGCCAGTACGATGTTGCCACTGGCAGGCATGTAAGAGCCAGTATGATGTTGCCACTGGCAGGCATGTAAGAGCCAGTATGATGTTGCCACTGGCAGGCATGTAAGAGCCAGTATGATGTTGCCACTGGCAGGCACGTATGTTGCCACTGGCAGGCATGTAAGTGCCAGTATGATGTTGCCACTGGCAGGCATGTAAGAGCCAGTACGATGTTGCCACTGGCAGTCATGTAAGAGCCAGTATGATGTTGCCACTGGCAGGCATGTAAGATCCATTATGATGTTGCCACTGGCAGGCATGTAAGTGCCAGTATGATGTTGCCACTGGCAGGCATGTAAGAGCCAGTATGATGTTGCCACTGGCAGGCATGTAAGAGCCAGTACGATGTTGCCACTGGCAGGCATGTAAGATCCATTATGATGTTGCCACTGGCAGGCATGTAAGTGCCAGTATGATGTTGCCACTGGCAGGCATGTAAGAGCCAGTATGATGTTGCCACTGGCAGGCATGTAAGAGCCTGTATGATGTTGCCACTGGCAGGCATGTAAGAGCCATTATGATGTTGCCACTGGCAGGCATGTAAGTGAAATAAGATCGCCATCTACGGGTATACAATGTGTTTATTTAAAATCACTATATCACAATTCTGTACCTGTTTTTATAATTCCGAACATCGTCATTTTTATAATTTTGCACGATAATTATCCAGCTTGTAAATCTGCCAAGACAATAATTGAAATACTGGTATCTTAAATGATCTATACAACTTTTACAATTTAATGTTTTTCTAATCTGTCAACAATAACTTTTTACTTTGAGGATTGAAAGGTTCTAGTGTTTTACCTTTTACCCCCAATATAACTTACGTGCTGTGTTAAAGGGATGTAAAAGCCCATTTCATTTCATGCTTTATTAATATTTATGACACCCAATACATTACCATGGTGACAAGGTTTCCAAACCACTGATGTGCCAGCTCATGACCCACAACCAATGCCACCCACTGTTTCGCCTTCGATGATGAATTCTTTGGATCAATGAGCAGGGCAGTCTCTCTGTATGTCACCAAACCCCAGTTCTCCATTGCACCTGCAACATACAATTGTTTTTAAATATTGAATATATACATGTGTATCGAGGGCTTGGCGCAAGATTGGTCTAATTCACATTTTGCAAACTTTTCATAAGAAACAAAAAACTGATTATATTCTGGAAAATTATGACTAACATGGAAATAAGTTCTTTTATTATAAATCCCTCAAGTACTTTCTTAGTCAATTAAAAAAATATATATATTAATAGGAAATACCTAATTAGAGAGTTACACTTATTTTGCGCTAGGAGTAATTTCAGTTGAAAGTTCTGTTTGATCTACCTTGCGGTTCCATTTGTTTTAAACTGTTCACATAATTTTAAGTTACTGACAGAGTACACAAACAGATCCCTGGGAATGTTTGTTTTGTTTGTATGGTGTTTTACATCATTTTCGACACATGTAAGGTTATATATGATGGTCGATTTCATTTCTGAGTGAATACATCTTACAAACACAACAAAAATTTCGGCAATTTCCGATTATTCCCGACTGGTCATCTCGATGCGGTAGTTCCGACTACTTTTATTTGTTAATCATGGCTTCAGGCTGTCAACAAAATTGTTTTGTATAACGGCATTTTCATTTCTGAGTGAACACATCTTACAAACACGACAAAACAAAACCCATTAAAAATATGATTTAGACACTGTGAAATTTTTTGTCGGAACAGTAATTAACAAGTGCCGAAAACTGCTACTAGTGTCTATTGATAAAATGGTCTTGACGAGTTAATCCGATAATAACCACGGAAATTACCGCCGCTGGTTCTATAAACTGATATACTAAACAACATGCCAGAATAAAAGCGCACAGACGACTAATTTATGTAATGTGCTACAGCTTTGTACAATTAATTTAGGTGAGACATATTCTTTTATTAACTGCAGTTTATATTGAACGAGTACTCTTCTTGTTGAATTAGAAAATACTAATCTATAGAACTTAGTATAATCATTCAGAATCGTTGTGTGTTGAAGGATTTCAGAGAAAATAGATGACTTTTGGTAAGAAAATCATTCTTTTTTTAGCGGACATCTTGAATTAGCGCACAGACAATGCCCGCTAATAGCGCTAAAATAATATGTCCGCTAAATAATCATTTCTTACAGTATTTAAAATAAATATCATGTTCGTGAAAGAGGGATGGATAGAATGTATTCACTCTTCAGAAAATGATTACTACTTTGACTATACCTTAATTGGTGAATATTCTTACTACCTATATCTCATGAATGTGATAGTTATATATTATTATACCTATGAACTATAATCCCCATAGATATGGAATTTTTCACTATCTGCCTTATAAGGTGATATCAAACTATCAGGTGATATCAAACATACTATCAGTGATAGTAAATATTTCTGCAGTAGGCATACATATTGTAGAGGGTGTCATTCTCAACTTTAGTGCACAGTCATAGGGATAGTAGTGTGATAGTAGTGCACATACTAGTATGATAACATGAATTTCACATTCATGAGTATGGGATAGAAAGAAAGTTCACATTTTCAGCAAGAGGTCAATGACCCTGAAGCTCTACTGATAGGTTTTTGATAGCTAGATCAGCATTCCTGTGAAGTTTCATGAAAATCTGTCAAGTAGTTTCAGAGGAGTAGTCGCTACAAGTTTTCAAAAATATTTTTTAACATGGACCAACATCATGTCATGCTGATCGTTTTAGAAAAAGTCCCATATCAATATCAATATTGTTTTCAAGAAGTAGTCCCTTTTTTAGCCGTGGTGGCCATCTTGAATTTACGGCCGACCTGAACTTTTGCTAGGATCAACTAGATATCATATATTATCTAGCTGTGCAAGTTTGGTAAAGATCAAATAATAAATGAAGGTGCTAGAGTGTTCACAAGGCAGAAAATGACATTTATCAGAAAAAACAAGGGCCGTAACTCTGGTGTTACTGAACCAATTTAGCTGGTTTTCGAACTTGTCCAAGCTTTCATTGGTATTAACAACAGGTGCAAGTTTGGTAAAGATCAAATAATAAATGAAAGTGCTAGAGTGTTCACAAGGCAGAAAATAGCATTTTCCAGAAAAAACAAGGTCCATAACTCCGACGTTACTGATCCGATTTGGCTGTTTTTCGAACTTGTCCGAGCTTTCATTGATATTAACAATCTGTGGAAGTTTGGTAAAGATCAAATACTAAATGAAGGTGCTAGAGTGTTCACAAGGCTTAATATGACATTTTTTAGCAAAACAATGGCCATAACTCTGTCGAAATTAATTCGAACTGGCTGGTTTCCGAACTTTCATTGATATAAAGACACTGTCAAAGTTCAGTAAAGATCTGATTCATAATGAAGGCCCTAGAGTGTTCACAAGGCAAAAGTCAACGGACGTCGGACGGACGTTAACTTTTGCCTTGTGAACATTCTAGGGCCTTCATTATTCATCCCATAAGGCCAGCCGAGCTATAAACAGAAAGATAAACTGAAACAAGAGGGCCAAAATGGCCCTGAATCGCTCACCTGATATTCTTTGCAAAGATGAAAAAATTGTCAAACAAGCCTATAATTTCGGACTGAATTAGATCATGCAGTCGAATTCCCGCGCCTGCAGTAAAGCGTTCAGGCCCAGTAGTTTATATATGGTTATAGGGTTGGCATCTCAATGGATTCCAAGTTATAACCCAGGCGCTATGTCCCCATGGGTGGGTAAAAGCTGGCTGGATGATTGAATGTCTGTTCATGCCCAGTAGTTTATATATGGTTATAGGGTGGGGATCTCAACGGATTCCAAGTTATAACCCAGGGGCTATGTCAACAGGGGTTAAATAGTTGTATCCGTCTGTTCATTCTCAGTAAGTGTATAACTGTAATTTCAGACAAGAAAATCTTTTAAGGTTTTCCCTATACAAGTCTATGTAAAAGTCTGGGGTAGGGCCAAATTTGACCCTAGGGTCACCATTTAAATAAATTTTATAGAGGACCATAAGCTTTAAGCAAATGCAAAATATTAAACCTCTTGCTCTTGTAGTTTCAGAAGATTTTTTATTTTTCTCCCTATACAAATATAAGCAAAACATGCAAAATCTCTATATACTAACTTTGCACCCATGGGGTACAGCCATTTTTGTCTCTGGGGACTTCATTTGTAAAACATTTATAGACAAGGATTTGGCGTTCATTAATAAAGAAAAAGAAAAACTTTCAAAATCTGTTAAGTGGTTCTTGAGAAGATTTTTTAAGATTTTGACCATAATTGTGTACAACATTTCTTTGGGTAAGATGAATATGTGTGAAGTTTCATGAACATGGGTCAAACACCTTTTAAGTTATGGCCAAGGCTAGGTTGCAGTTTAAAGTGTGACGGACAATGACGACGGACGATGGACAAAGTGATCCCTAAGTGTTTGCCATGCTATGCAGGTGCAGGCAGACACAAAAAAGCCTGAGCGACACAAATACTTATTTGTTCAATAAACAGTCTTACTAGTAAGCATTCAATTTTCCAACAATTTCTTAAAACATGATTTATGTTGCTTTTCAAAACACTTGATCATTTTTATGTAATTGAGTTTTTCCTTATTTTGCGTGCATATAAGTAAGGTATATTACGGCCGATTTACCAAAGGCAGGGGCACAATTGGAACATAACAAGTAAGTATGCATACATGAAGAGTTAATCTAACCTGCAGAGAAATCAGCAATGGCTATAAGGTCCATCTTTGGCAGGGGATAGGCTATATTGAAGTAGTTGTTGTAGAATGGAAGGGTCTTCACTGCCACCTGGAGATGTCAAAGCAAAAGATAATACAAAACGGAATATGAATTATTTTGTATTTACTCTGGACGATTTTGTTTGAATGGAGATTTAGCATTTTTAGCACATGTTAGGCCACTTATGACGATCAACTTTGTAGTAGAGGCTGACCACCCCATTTTTTCTGGGTAGAACCAGTAATGTATACCTGCCTTCATCCGTAATAATTAACACTTTCTCACTTGAAGTCAAGTTCCCAGTGGGATTCTAACCAACAGCGGTGAGAGCATCTTTACTATCCCGGCCATGGAAGCTGAATGGGACAAGTTAAAGACATTACTTACTGTATCCATCCAATGTAATGCATTCGTTTTTGTTCAACATTATAGCCATAATAACAAAATCATGTCATGCTGATCATTTTAGAAAAAGTCCCATATCAATATCACTTAGTTTTCAAGAAGTAGTCGCTACAAACTTGTATTTTAAAAATCTATTTTTAGCTTTGGCGGCCATCTTGGATTTCACATCAACATGAATTTTTTCTAGGAAAACATACCATACTTCCTACAGTTCTAGCATTAAACATATTGTTAATGTTCATTTATATATAGTTATATATATCAATAACACTAGAGGATAACGTTACCTGTGTTCAAATACACATTGATTATTACATGTGCTTATCTCGATCTTGTCGTTTTACTTACCATTTGCAAAAAAATCAAAAATCTTAAATATATGTACATTTTTAGAGTTTATAAATACGGTACAGTAGTGATCTGATGCAATACGCAAAAAGTCGGTAAGTAAACACGTGTCCGCTACAATTATCCAATTTAAGAATTAGCTTATATTATATGTGTAAATCATGTTTACATCAATTAACCCTTGTCTGAATAAAGTTTTAATTAACTTCACAACATGGTTTACCCTTAAAATATCTCATTTGGATCATTTCTGAAATTGCCACGATAATGGGGACCCTCTATCAATAATGGAATCTTCCGACCCGATCAGAATAGTTCACGACATCCGGTAAAAAGTGATACACGGAGACAATTTTGTCAATGAAAACAAAGATGATATATTACCGAATTCAGAGGTCATTGAAATCGAGAACAATTATGAATGGTTGTAGCGTAGTTTACGTTTCACCACGATATACCACGATAATGGGGGCCATGACGTTACATATATATGACACACGCAGAAAAGAAGAAAATATCTATTAAATTTCTAAATAAAATTATATTCCACTATAAAATTTCTCAGAATCGACTAGTGGATCTATTTTTTCCCCAATTTTGGCATTCACACTATATTTTTCCCAACTGGAAGGACCCTGCCCCCATTCCCAAAATACCGAAAAGGAACACTGGAGCCCATCCGACAGACGAGGCTAAGGAAAAGTGTCTTGCCCAAGAACATGCAGACATAACTCAGTGGCACCCCAGAGGATTGAACCCGGGGAGTCCGGGTACAAATGCGCCACGGTACCTACCGAATGCGCCACGACAGTCTGACGAGCCCAATCTGCGATCAGATGATATAATTTTCATTTCAGAATTATATCGTTATATTGTTGAACATTTCCACTACAGTAGCACAGATGCAATAAAATAAATACCAAATGAACAAATACAGTATAGATTCATCTCCAAATACAAACCTGAATATATCCAAACTTCTAAAATGTATCCAAACTTCCACACACCAAAATGGCGGACAATTCCTTCTTTTCAAGAAACCCGTAAACATTCGGTAAACCTCGTCTATTTCCGTAAAAAATGCGAGACTGGTTCCATAATTTCCGTATATCACTTTTGTACCTACTACTATATAACGATTAAAACCTCGTATATTTCCGTAAAAAAATGCGAGACTGGTTCGCTAATTTCCTTAATTGTAGACTAATGAATATACCATGGACTACGTATCTGTTCAAAAGACATAGGTTTTATAAAGTTTTAGATAATGACTTCACGGTTTAGCATAAAATAATCGACTTCACGGATTAGCATAATTTAAAAATTCATTAATTCTTGCGAACTGGTTCTCTGACCCAAAACCCTTTCGCTCACCTGATGATAAATAATATAGTGGAAGTTTTCGTGATAAAAACGGGGTGTATGCATGGAATTTGTTCATAATATGCGCAAAATTAAAGTACACTTCAAGGATTAGCAAATTTGTTCTGGTGCATTTTCAGAAGTTTTCCAAAGTGTTTTCCCAAAAGTACCAACTTTCACAAAAAAATAATATCAGTCGAGGGTAGCGTACATTTTTTGCATTCGAATGCGCTTTCTTTGGTACAAAATGGTTAAGTAATAAAAATCGTATTGTACTCCGAAGCTTTCAATGTGGGTGAATGTTCACAATTTTTTTCTTAAAGAATTAGCAATAAAGACGTCATAGGACATGTGGTTTAGTCACCCTGATTTAGTGTAACCATGTATTATATTAAAAGTCTGATGAAGAAATATCAAGAAATGAGAGTTATAACCAACATTAAGTTTTTGTGAAGAAAATGAGTATTTAACCCATATAATGACCTTCAGTGTGACCTTGACCTTTATATTTTAGTATGGTCATGTTGATGTTGTCATGATGAGTAAATATTGAAAGTTTGATGAAGAAATATCAAGAAATGAGAGAGTTATAAGCAATGTTAAGTTTTCGTGAAAAAAAAAATGAGTATTTAACCCATATAATGATCTTCAGTGTGACCTTGACCTTTATTTTTTGTATGGTCATGCCTATGTTGTGACGATGAGTATATATTGAAAGGTTGATGCAAGAAATTTATAGAAATGAGAAAGTTATAGCCAACATTAAGTTTTCGTGACAGACTGACAGACGGACTGACGGACGGACAGACGACAAAGTGATCCCTACGTATCGCATTTTTCTTCAAAAAGGCGACACAATGATGATCTCCGAACTCCCTTTTACGTACACGCAAAGTTTCATTAAATTAAGCACTTCTTTTGTTATCAAAGGATTCACATATTTTGTGTATTTTTGCCATAGCAACCATATTTTTTGTCAAATCAACAAAATAAAATAATGTGCATAATCCTGCAATGTCCTCTACAAACTTACCAAGTTTCATAAAAATATCTTTAATACCTTTCTCATTTTCGCAGGATTCATATTTGTGGGATGGACGGATGGGGCGCAAACCTAAAGTCCCCTCTGGTGACACCAAATAAATTCTCATCTCCATCAAACACAATGAATAGATAAATTATAGAAACACATATTGACTTTCGCCAAAAGAATGAAAGTCACTTGTTTTCGGGGTTTGTCACACAAATATTGTTTTTATTGTTTAAAACTTGCCTTGAAAACAAAGACAGTGTACGTAAGTTGACGCATAGTGACACACCTTCTAATCGTGATTAAACTTAACGTGCACGACACACCTTATTGTGATTCACGTGCAACAATCATGTTTGTACCTTAAAAGTCAAAGCTGTAACCCTTAGCATTTCAACAATGTAGGAATTACTAGCCTTTTTTCTTGTTGTTAGATTTCTATGCTGCTAATATCTATAAATCTCTAGTCAATTCAGTGGTTCTAAAAAAATGGTCAATATTTTATTGATTTTCATATATAAACGCTTGCCAGTTCATTTTGTTAATTAAAAGATCAATGTTTTCCTTTTATAGTGTTAAATTTTGCTTTTAAAAATAAAATAGTTGACTACCTACCTACCCAAAATTTGAAATTAGGGTCGGGAAAGGGCGAACATAAATATTTTTAAGGATGGCCTTACAGATATCCGTCCATTAGCTTTGCCTCGTTAAGATGAGCCTTCATGTTTATATGCCCATTGGGACGTATCATGTTGTGGCAATGTCAATTTGTCTGTGTGTCCGTTAACATTTACCAGACAAGTAATTGTGCCTTATAACTTTCAAAGTATAAGTTCTGCGGCCAGTAGAGCTAATAAAAACTAACTGGCACTACAGTGTGACTGAACCTGAACCTGCGTAAAACTCCCATGTTAATGAAGATCATTGGGATAAGCAAGTCATGGAATGTTTATAATTCTAAAACGTACACGATATACAAGGTAGAGATACAAAATGCTGGAACTGAAAGGGAAACTAAGGGGAGGGAGCCATCAAGAGGCTTTAATTTAGCCATTACTTACATCTAAAGCAAACTGTCCCTGCTCTTTCTTGCCGACAGGCGTATACACCCTGATCAATACACCATTGGAGTCAGTTCCCTCAACGTAGTCGTACTCCCCAATGACGTAGGCAAGAAGGTAGGTTGGCATGACAGGCGACTTCTCATACTTGACAACTTTCAAGTTGGAGTCAGCTGGGTCATCGCATTCAGACTTTACAGGCTGAAAGTTAACAGACATGCAGTTTTAGATTTCAGAATATTCAATAATTTTTGAAACTTTAGAATTCTACATTATACTTTTGTATGATGATATTTAAGTTATGGCTTTATTACACTGTCAGAAGCCGTGTTGATGCTCAAATAATCTACAGAGATCTTGAATTTAATCATAAAATAAATATTATAAAACAAAAATATTCTTATTTTCAATTGTTGTCCATTAATTATCGAATCCAAATGCATGTATTCAACTTCAGTCTCACCCTCTCAGGGGGCAATTTCCGTCTCAGAGGCATATACAGTCTGACCGACATTTAAAGCAAAATGGTGAGGGAGAGTCAAAAACTACCCAGAATGTCTTGATAACATGTTTTAAACCTGGGTTAATTAAACAACAGCAGATTAAGAGTTCAATTAATATAAATTTCACATATTCAAATTGTGTTCAAAAGCTATTGTATCCCTTTAAAGAAAGAAAATGTGAATTCAATCGTTGTGGCTTTAAAGTAGAATATCACAAGGCAGTGCAAGGGCTGTGAGAGATGTTGCACCTTATATATACCTCTCATGATCAGAAACAATAAAACCATGTCTGCTAATTTTCTCTCTTGTTTGTTGCTTTTGGTATTTATTGATGTTCACACAAGCATTTAAGACTTTTTTTTGTTTTTTTTATTAAAATAATGACAAGGAAATTTCATGACCATATGTCAATAAGTTGCCAAGTTATGAGCCAGGTTAGGTTTCAGGTTAAAGTTTTATGAAAAGGGGCATAACTCTGCCAAAAGAAAGTCAGAGTTATTGGACATGTGTAACCACATTCCTTCAGTCAAGATGAATATGTGTGCGAAGTTTCATGAATATAGGTCAAATACTTTTCAAGTTATGGCCAGTATATGAGCTTGGTTAGGTTGCAGGTTAAAGTTTTATGAAAAAGGGCATAACTCTGTTGAAATGAGTCAGAGTTATTGGTCATGAGTAACAATATTCTGTGCGGTAAGATGAATAAGTGAGCGAAGTTTCATGAATACAGGTCAAATACTTCTTAAGTAACGGCCAGTTATGAGCTTGGTTGGGTTGCAGGTTAAAGTTTTATGAATGAGTGCATAACTCTGTCAAAATGACAGTCAGAGTTATTGGTCATGGGTAACAATATGTTTTGTGGTAAGATGAATATGTGTGAAGTTTCATGAACATAGGTCAAATACTTTTTATGTTATGGCTTGTAATGAGCCTGGTTAGGTTGCAGGTTAAAGTCTAATGAAAGTCGGAGTTATTGGACATGCGTAACAGCATTCCTCAGGTTAAGATGAAAATGTGTGTGAAGTTTCATGATCATATGTCAAATACTTTTCAAGTTATGCCCAAGGTTAGGTTGCAGGTTAAAGTGAGAAGAAATTTAAAAAAAAAAAAATGTCAAGGGATCGTAACACAGTGTTAACACCAAAAAAAAAAAATTAACAAGAAATATCACTGTAAGTGATAAATGCCCCCGAAGTGTCCTTTGACCTCTAAGTATGACCTTGACCTTGGAGCCATGGACCTGGATTTGTGCACGACAACTCATTTGGTTGTGGTGAGCACTTGTGCCAAGTTATTTAAAAATCCGTCCAGGCATGCAAAAGTTATTGACCGGACACGATTTGACCTTTGACCTCTAAATGTGACCTTGACCTTGGGGCCACAGACCTGGATTTTGTGCGCGACACATCGTCTTGTTGTGGTGAGCACTTGTGCCAAGCTATGTGAAAATCCGTCAATGATTGCCAGAGTTATTGACCGGACACAATTTGACTTTTGACCTCCAAGTTTGACCTTGACCTTGAAGACATGGGTTTTGCGCGCGACACATCGTCTTGTTATGGTGATCACTTGTGCCAAGTTATTTAAAAATCCCTGCAGGGGTTGTGACGATACGGTCCGGACACGAAATTGTATACCTGTTTTTGACATATGAACTGCAAGTGTGACCTTGACCTTTGAGGTACGGACCTGGGTTTAGCGCGCAACACATCGTCTTGTTATGGTGATCACTTGTGCCAAGTAATTTAAAAATCCCTGCAGGGGTTGTGACTTTACGGTCCGGACACGAAATTACGTACCTGTTTTTGACCTATAAACTTCAAGTGTAACCTTGACCTTTGAGGTAGGGATCTGGGTTTTGCGCGGGACACATCATCTTGTTATGGTGAGCACTTGTGCCAAGTTATTTAAAAATCCCTGCAGGGGTTGTGACGTTACGGTCCGGACACTAAATTGTGACGTTTTTGACCTATGAACTTCAAGTGTGAAATTGACCTTTGAGGTACGGACCTGGGTTTTGCGGGGGACACATCGTCTTGTTATGGTGATCACTTGTGCCAAGTTATTTAAAATTCCCTGCAGGGGTTGTGACGTTACGGTCCGAACACGAAATGGCGTACCTGTTTTTGACCTATGAAACTTCGTGTGACCTTGACCTTTGCGGTACCGACCTGGGTTTTGCGGGGGACACATCGTCTTGTTATGGTGATCACTTGTGCCAAGTTATTTAAAAATCTTTGCAGGGGTTGTGAAGTTACGGTCCAGACACGAACTTCGAAATGACGGACGGACAGAATATGGACGGACGGTGCAGTTATTATAATTTATGTTCGGGGGCATAAAAAAAATTAAAAAAAAAAAATTATATATATAAAACAAGAGGTCAATGACCTTGAAGCTCTACTGATTGATTTTGATTTCAGGAAGTAGTCGCTACAAACTTGTTTTTTGAAAATTTATTTTTAGCCATGGCGGCCATCTTAAATTTCTCGCCGACCTGAAATTTTGCTAGGATCAATTAGACATCAAGAGCAACATTCCTGTGAAGTTTCATGAAAATCTGTCAAGTAGTTTCAGAGGAGTAGTCCCTGCAAGTTTTCATTATATAACTCCATGTAAACAAAGATGGCCGCTGGCAGCCATGTTTAAAGTCGTATCAAAACGATTTTCGACAAGGACCAACATCATGTCATGCTGATCATTTTAGAAAAAGTCCCATATCAATATCACTTAAGAGTTTTCAAGAAGTAGTCGCTACAAACTTGTTTTTTAAAAACCTATTTTTAGATTTGGCGGCCATCTTGGATTTCACATCAACATGAATTTTTACTAGGTTCAACCAGAGAGTACGTTATAGGGAGGAGAAACGGGTTCATAAACGCTCTAGTTTATCGATTTATGTTGTCGCGCTAGAACGCCGCCATTTACTATTTTATCGATACAGGTAAATCGATCATAAGTGAGTTACATTTGAAAAGTTAAAATTTCAGCCAACATCTCAAATTAGGCAGTTTTTACAGCCCCTTTTTACGGCTTTCTGTTATAATCAACATCACGAAATTACATTCTTGACAAAGATAAATATGTCTACTATTCACTTTTTGTTATTATTAATGCCTAATATAACCCATACTTTGTATCTCGTTTGCAATAGCTCCACACCATTTTTAATTCTATAAAATTAAAAATTTAGCTGATATCTCAAAAGGCACATTTTCATCACCTCTTTTTAGGCTTTGTCTTTTAATCACCACCATGAAATTACCTTCTTTACAAAGATAAATATGTTTACTATAGTCTATTCACTTTTTGTTATTATTAATGCCTAAATAACCCGTAGTCTCATATCTCGTTTGCAATAGCTATACACTGTCACCATTTTTTATTTGGCGCAGAGTGGCGCCATCTTTGTTACACGGAACAGTCTGGTAAAATGTGCTTTTAAACATGCAAACAAATACACGCTCTGTATCAGAGGACACAATGTGAATAAATAATACTTCAGTTTACATTTAGCACCTTTATTGAGTTTGTGTGGAGGTTGAATTTATTTAACCGTGTTTTGAAGGGAACAACGAATGTAGAACCCTGGCAGAACCTTAATCACTCGCTATCAGCACCAGCCTCGTTCTGGTAATGCGCGTCGGCTTTTGTTTAGTCATTCTTGGTGCGGCTGTCTGAGATTCTACACTGTTTAGCATCTCTTGGTCAAGCTATTATACACGCTCGTAAGATCGCTTAGACCTACGTTTACTATTAACAACTATCGACGAATAAAACATTATCATGTCTGGACGAAGGGGAAGGAGCGGTACGCGTTCTGGAAGTGCGAGAAATCGTAGTGAAAACGACGAGGCATCAGCCAGAAGTCGTTCCCCAGCCTCCCGGTCGAGAAAAACGGCGGTCCCTCTAGACCAGAGTTTACCGGGCAACTGGACTACCACCAAGTTGAGAACGGAGTTAAAAACCAAAGGTATTATCTTACCTAGCAATACGCCTCATAAAACTTTGTTAAAACTCTATGAACATTTGTCAAACAATGGGGAAGCCAGCGTGGCTAAAAATAGAACTGACGCGTCAGACACGGAAACTGATGACGAAACCAATCAAAATGGCGGCGCCCATGGAATAACAACACGCACCTCGGAATCGTCGCAGATAACGGATTTGCAGCACGAGTTGATGCAAATGCAGGCGAACATGGCCGAGATCAATCGACGCCTGAGTAGCTCGGACGGAGCATATACATCCAACGCAGCACAAACGCGTTCACCCATGGAAGAAACCCACGGGAATGTTCCTCGGTTAACCGGACCCCCTTTATCATCGAGTGCGACCACATCACGCCGCCCGGTGGATGAACTACCAGAAGTAAACATCATACCACAAAAAGTAAAAAATGATATTTTGTCACACAGATACATTAACTTTGCCCAACTGCTCATGCCTGGAATGGAGACCACAAGTGAAACACAGGTGGTGGACCAACATGGTCAGATTGTCATTCGGTCAACGGATTCAAGGTTACACCGAGCATTGAACATCAATGAATTTAGGTGTGCTTTTTCGAAATTCAAAAATGTACTATGTGAAGTTGAACCCCATAGACGAAAGGAACTCGACACATACGGGGATTTAATTGATGGTATGTTTCGACAATACGGAGGCAGCCATTTCTACGAGTACCATAATTCCTTCTCTAGAAAGGCTGAACAGTATGAGCTCCAGGGAATGCCCGTTGATTGGTCCTCGTGTGACACGAGGTTGTACATGACAACATTTTCAGGCTTGCGAACTACAACTTGTGATGCCTGTCAAGGCTCAGATCATACCACGTCGTTCTGCCCTCTCCATGCCAACACCAGCAGGGCAGCTGCCACCCATAGCAACAAGGAAAGGCATGCTACACGCCACATCATCAACCCAGCTTCCTCCACAAGCCAGAATAGCCTAGCTAAGGACAGGCAGGGGAGAAACAGGTCGTACCACAATGGGAAGGAAATTTGTAACAACTACAACAGTTCGGGCTGCAGCCTAATACATAAAAACTCAAATATAGTTCACATATGCGAATTATGTAAATTGTCAAACCATTCTGCGACAGAATGTCTTAAGAGAACGAATGTCTCAACACGACCAGCTTTTGCAACCAACAAACAATGACAACCCGGTAATCCAGATCTCCTAGCCACTACACCCATAAATATTGAAATACTTGACTTTGAATTAAAAAATCATCCAAATAGAGAATTCGTGAATCATCTTATCAACGGTCTCCGTAATGGGTTTGATACTGGACTCCAAACACTTCCAAAAGAGAGTTTTCAGTGTAAAAATTTAACATCTGCGATAAAACAACCGGTCATTGTCACAGAACTTTTAGAAAAAGAACTCACAAAAGGATATTTATACGGGCCATTTCAAGCTCCACCTTTCGATATATACAGGATAAGTCCTATCGGTTTAGCAGAGCACAAATATTCCAAAAAGCAAAGGCTCATCGTTGATTTAAGTGCACCCCACAAGAATAACGACCATGTCAGTATGAATAGTTTGATAGACAAAAGTGATTATTCCGTTTCTTATGTTCGTTTAGACGACGCTATATCCGACATAAAAGCATGCGGTCATGGGGCCAATTTATGCAAAACTGACATTGTGGATGCTTTTAAACTTGTTCCTATCAGGCCAGACTTATGGAAATATCATGGTATTTCGTGGCAAGGGAAATTCTATTTTTTCAAAAGACTCTGTTTCGGTTCACGTAGTAGTCCAAAATTTTTCTCCTTACTATCAGAAGCTATCCACTGGATCGGTACAACAAACTACAGAATTCCTCACCTACTGTTTTTACTAGATGACTTCCTAGCAGTGACACCCCGTCTATGCGACGGACATAGAACTATGGCCTTACTGACACACATATTTGGTCGTTTGAACATACCTATTCACCCTGAAAAAACGCTTGGGCCAGACACCAATATGGTGTTCTTAGGTATAACACTTAACTCGGAAGAAATGATTGCTTCTTTGCCAGCAGATAAAATAGTCAGAATCACGGGTATTCTGAGTGACATATGTGTTAAAAAATCAATCACCAAACGCGAATTGTTAAGTGTTTTAGGACATCTTAACTTTGCTTCAAGGGTCATAATACCTGGTAGAAGTTTTGTTTCATATCTGTTAAGCTTAGCCTGGTCTGTGAAAGAACTACACCACCATGTTAAACTCAGTAACGACTGCCTTTCAGACATAGCTATGTGGAGACAGTTTCTCAACAGCTGGAATGGGATTTCTTTTTTCTACGATGACAATATTACTGAATCAGCAAATATGCAGCTCTATACTGATGCCAGTGGCAGTTACGGATTCGGGGGTTATTACCAGGGCAAATGTTCCTCGGAACCATGGCCAAAAGATCTTCCCAAGCTTGAAGATTCCGATATGTCAATAGCATTCATGGAGTTGGTTCCTATAGTAGCCAGTGTAGTTTTATGGCGAGATACTTGGTTCAAGAAACGAATTCTTTTTCATTGTGACAACGCAGCCACAGTTGCTATTATAAACAAGGGGCGTAGCAAATCTCCTTCCATTATGAAATTGATGAGGAGATTAACCTTGTGTGCCGCGATGGGCAACTTCATCATACATGCTAAGCACATTCCGGGAAAGAACAATATACTTAGTGACTGTCTTTCTCGATTCCAGATAAAACGCTTCAAGAGACTGGCCCCACAGGCGGACCTTCTTCCTACCAGAGTACCTCCACTGTCCGAGCTCTATCACACCTAGACCAGACAGTAGCCAATCTCTGGGACGCAGCACTGGCTAAAGGCACCATAGCTCTGTACACCTCCGCGTACAAGTTATTTAAACTGTTCATGGAGCAGCATTCTTTATGGCCAGACAATAATTCCAGCCCTCCAGTAATTACAGAACAGACACTTATCTATTTTGTTGCATTTTGTTCTAAACGGGGACTGCGTTATGACACTATAAAGCAGTATTTATCTGGTATACGATATTTTTATTTAAAAAATAATTCAGACACTCTGTTAACTACACCAGCTCAGTTACGTCAATTACAACTAATTCTCCGAGGAGTGAAAAGATCTCAATGTAATGTTACAAAACAACGTCTACCTATAACTTACAACATTCTGAACAGCATCATTACTGTCTTGAGAGAAGGATTCTTGGGACAATATAACGGCCTCATGCTGGCAGCCGCTTGTAGCATGGCATTCTTTGGATTTTTACGCTGTGGTGAATTCACAGTTACTGACCTTAAATCTAGCACATCCAGTTCTCTCGCTCTTAGTGATGTAAAATTCAATAAAGAGAAATCGGAGTATATTTTGATGCTGAACAACTCAAAAGCTGATGTATTCAGAACTGGTGTACAGGTGTCTATACACGCCAACAAAACCAAGGAATGCCCTGTGCGACTCATGAATGATTATGTACAACTACGTTTGAACGCAGGGGCACAACTTTCTGACCCTCTCTTCATAAATGATAAAGGACTGATGCTATATCGCGAGTTCTTCATCACCAGCATAAAGTCAATTCTCAATAAACTGGGTTTGAACCCAGATGCATATTCCGGACATAGTTTCAGAATTGGGGCAGCCACAACTGCTGCCAAGGTACGAATTCCTGATCATCTTGTTAAGACCTTAGGACGATGGTCTTCCGATTGCTATTTACGGTATATAAGAACTGATGCCGACTCAATAGCACGAGCGCAGCGACAAATGTGTGACATCCATGCAGCTTTGCCACCGTTCAGTTCAGCTAATTCGTAACTACATAGGGAAAGTACGAGTGTTCATAGTGCTCCTTGCCTAGTTATCATTCCGATCCATCTATTTTTCTATTATAGGGTTCATCTAGTCAAATTCAAGAAGAAGTACGAGTGTTCGCAGTACTTCTTCTTATGGGCAATGTCAGGTTTGTTAGTATTAGAGCGGCCATATTTTCATTAAGTAATAGCGAGTGTCCTTAGCTATTTCCTTTGGTGCGGTACCAATTGATGGCAACCACAGTTATATCTCAGAACCTTTGATCTACTTCTCTAACATCCATCGGGACAGTCTCAGGTGCCATGACAGCATCCAACAGAAGCAGCCTTCCCATGGTCAGCTTCGTACACACAACAAACAGAACACTGCTTGTGTTATAAAAATGACACTGCACATTTTTTTTTTTTTTTTTTTTTTTTTTTAACACAAAATTAACGAACTGGAACGCATATTGATCAAACTTTTCATGTTAATGCTTATCTCAATGATCAGTGTCAGCATATAATCCACAACTTTTCGCACGACATAGAATACATATATATTTGTGCATAGTTAACTTGAACTATATCAGGTTTTGTGTTTAAACTACATACTTTCGATGATGTGATTTTATGGTGTAATTTTGAGTAAAGTTAAGCTACCATATTTTAGATATTATTGTCAACATTGCTATTGATTTATTACGAGTTCCTAATTATAGTATTTGTTTCATTTATGATAATATGTGTTGAATGATAATATGTGTTGAGATTTCCTATTCCTATTTACATACTTTGTTCTCCGGTTCTTTCAGTATAGACAGGAACCGGGGGTTAGTTGTAGGTTATTGTGAATAAGCATATACAGTTTCCTTTCATTATATATTACTTTTAATGTTGAGAAAAGGTGGTGGTTGGTGGAACATCTTTCTTTGGGGGCTCTTCACTCAGTCTATCATACACTATACACTTCGTTCGTTTTGGCCGCTATATAACCAGGGTTATATACGCGCCCCCAAACAAATCGTAGATCAGAACCAAGGCAATATCCTAGTGTGCAAACAGCATTTTATAAGATCTTTGCAATTCCAAGCACACTTGCCCAATTGGTTTTTATCTTCGCTTTGTGATTCGATCTATGCTGAACCTACGTATGACACCAGTACCCGTTCTACCATGACAGCTTACACACCATTGTGTTGTTCCTCAGTTCACTGCAACTGGCTAATACACTCAGTTCACTGCAACTGATTTTCTATCCTCAGTTCACTGTAACTGACTTAGTTCACTGTAACTACACGCCATCGTGGTGTTCCTCAGTTCACTGCAACTGATTCCTATCCTCAGTTCACTGTAACTGATTCCTATCCTCAGTTCACTGTAACTGACGCAGTTCACTGTAACTGCACTGGTCACTCCTATCCTCAGTTCACTGCAACTGACGCAGTTCACTGTAACTGCATTGGTCACTCCTATCCTCAGTTCACTGTAACTGTATTGGTCACTCCTAACCTCAGTTCACTGCAACTGACGCAGTTCACTGTAACTGCATTGGTCACTCCTATCCTCAGTTCACTGCAACTGACGCAGTTCACTGTAACTGCATTGGTCATGGTAGCCACAGCATAGATCGTACGACACAAAAAATGAGCTCTTGGTATTTCGCCCCCTTACGCCAAATAATTAAATCGTATATATATTATATAACTTGGTATAAATATATATTTTAATATTTATGTTTGCTGATCAATCATGCGCTGTAATAAACAGTCAAACATACTACAGTACCTTTCTTTTATCCCTATTAGGGTTGATCCCTTTAAAGTGGAGGTTGAATTTATATAACCGTGTTTTGAAGGGAACAACGAATGTAGAACCCTGGCAGAACCTTAATCACTCGCTATCAGCACCAGCCTCGTTCTGGTAATGCGCGTCGGCTTTTGTTTAGTCATTCTTGGTGCGGCTGTCTGAGATTCTACACTGTTTAGCATCTCTTGGTCAAGCTATCCACCATCCACCCCACCACCACCTTGTTTTTTGTTTTTTGTTGTTGTTGTTTTTTATATTTGTTTTTATATTTGTTTCTCTACTTTGGAGCGAAGTGTCTGTGGCTCATCATATGGGCTGCTATATAACCAGGGTTATATACGCGCCCCCAAACAAATCGTAGATCAGAACCAAGGCAATATCCTAGTGTGCAAACAGCATTTTATAAGATCTTTGCAATTCCAAGCACACTTGCCCAATTGGTTTTTATCTTCGCTTTGTGATTCGATCTATGCTGAACCTACGTATGACACCAGTACCCGTTCTACCATGACAGCTTACACACCATTGTGTTGTTCCTCAGTTCACTGCAACTGGCTAATACACTCAGTTCACTGCAACTGATTTTCTATCCTCAGTTCACTGTAACTGACTTAGTTCACTGTAACTACACGCCATCGTGGTGTTCCTCAGTTCACTGCAACTGATTCCTATCCTCAGTTCACTGTAACTGATTCCTATCCTCAGTTCACTGTAACTGACGCAGTTCACTGTAACTGCACTGGTCACTCCTATCCTCAGTTCACTGCAACTGACGCAGTTCACTGTAACTGCATTGGTCACTCCTATCCTCAGTTCACTGTAACTGTATTGGTCACTCCTAACCTCAGTTCACTGCAACTGACGCAGTTCACTGTAACTGCATTGGTCACTCCTATCCTCAGTTCACTGCAACTGACGCAGTTCACTGTAACTGCATTGGTCATGGTAGCCACAGCATAGATCGTACGACACAAAAAATGAGCTCTTGGTATTTCGCCCCCTTACGCCAAATAATTAAATCGTATATATATTATATAACTTGGTATAAATATATATTTTAATATTTATGTTTGCTGATCAATCATGCGCTGTAATAAACAGTCAAACATACTACAGTACCTTTCTTTTATCCCTATTAGGGTTGATCCCTTTAAAAAGTGTAATAATTTATAAGAATTTGCCGTTTTTTCACACACTCGCTAAACAACCGGAAGTAGTCATTTTCACGGAGTAGTGAAACACATGCGCGACAACATAAATCGGCAAAACGAGCCCGTTTCTCCTCCCTATAACGTACTCCCTGGATCAAATAGACTTCATGGGCAACATTTCTGTTAAGTTTCATGAAAATCCATTCAGTAGTTTCAGAGGTTCAGAGGAGTAGTCGCTACAAAAAAAAAAGTTTATGGACGGACAGATAGACGGACGATGGACACCGCACCATGGCATAAGCTCTGCTGATCATAGATCAGTAGAGCTAAAAATATATAACTATTAAAAAAAAAAAATTAAAAAAAATACTAATAATAAAAAAAAAAGGCAAAACATCTCGTAAAGTGTGGTAAAGATCAGATGAAAAATGAAAGCCCTATCGT
The DNA here is from genome assembly GCA_037043455.1 of Cyrtodaria siliqua. Taxonomy (NCBI): domain Eukaryota; kingdom Metazoa; phylum Mollusca; class Bivalvia; order Adapedonta; family Hiatellidae; genus Cyrtodaria; species Cyrtodaria siliqua. The sequence continues at coordinate 47,004 of JAWPHD010009043.1, read as the reverse complement.
ATTAACGAGGCAAAATATAGCATTTTTAACTAAATCAAGGGCCATAACTCTGCTGTTATTGGTCCGATCTGGCTGGTTTTCGAACTTGTGAGAGCTTTCATTGATATTAACAATCTGGTTAAGTTTGGTAAAGATCGGATGAAAAATGAAGGTTTTTGGCCAGTAGAGCTAAAAATCATCAGCTCCAAAAAGTAGGTCAAGGTCATAGATGAAATCCAGGCAACCAAAAAAAAAGATGCACTACCAAAGACACAACTATGTCAAGACAGAATATGTTTTCTTCCAAAGATTAAGCTATAAATTAGGTTTAAAACATCTAGTGCATAATTCTAGTTCATGAGAAAGTGATGTAAATGTAACAATTAAAGTTATCTGCACTTTGCTTGGATGGTGAAGTTCACATCCACATTTGCTTTGTCAGTTTGCAATGTACCACTCAAGATACAACTGTAAGCAAAGTTTGAAAGGTCTAGTGCATACAATTTGTGAAAAAGTGACCTAAACGCAAAAGTTGAACCTAAAAATTATTAAGTTATCTGCCCTTTGCTTGGAGGGTCAAGGTCACTTCCACATTTGCTTTGTCACGTTGTGATGTATCACCCATGATACAACCATACGCAAAGTTTAAAAAATCTAGTGCATACAGTTTGTGAGAAAATGACATAAACGCAAAACTTGAATGTTGACGCCGCCGCCTGAAAAGCAACACCTATGTCTCTTTTTTTCTTCGAAAAGGCGAGACAAAAATCATTATTTACATAAAATGTTTATAAAAGACTAAAAGGGTTTTCCATGGAACACTTGTGTCACCTGCCGTGTGCTTATTTCAGCAAGTACAATCTAACTATAAAGTTTGATGACGGGGCGTGCAATCCTTCAAAAATTATGGAGCAGTTTATTTTTTAGAGTTAACATTTATGAAAAGGAACATAAATCTGCATTGGATAATTTATAAGGAAGAACTGTATAAAGTTTCATGATCATAGGCCAATATTTTGCCAAGGTATGAGCTAGGTTATATTGCAGATTAGTTTTATGAAAAGGGGCATAACATTGCCAAAATGAAAGTCAGAGTAATTGGAGTAAGTAACAACATTCCTTTGGTTAAGATGAAGACGTGTGTGAAGTTTCATGAACATAGGTCAAATATTTTTCGAGTTATGGCCAAGGTTAGGTTGCAGGTTAAAGTGTGACGGAAGGACGACAGACGATGGACGACGACAGAAGACAACGGACAAAGTGACCATACGTTTCTGCCATGCTATGCAGACGACACTAAAAGAACATATTAAAATTACCATGTTTGAGAGTGCCACTCTATTTTTAGGCACAACCAATGTGACATCAAATGTTGCTTTCAGTGCTGGTTCGTCCCAGCATGGGAAGGATCTACGAGCATCAGATGCCTGCAAGAAATAAGATAATGGTTATTTTACACAGCGACATTAGATGTCTATAAATGAGACAAAACTTACTAGACGTATAGTATGCTATAGAGGAGTTTACCGATACACCGGTATATTGCGGTTCAGCCAAAACAAATATTGTACCGTGGTCCGGATTTGTCCAAACCGGTTTTCTTTGAAAGAATAGAGAATAAATAATAAAATCCCTCCGTTTATAGCAAACTGTTATTATATTTAGCACCATCTAAGATAAAGTTGCAAAACTGGTTAAGGAAGTAAAGCAGACCTTACGCGGTGTGTAGGTAACCAGGGTCCCCTCTGGCTTATTTTTTCTTTGGCCACCACTTGCGCCAAATGAGATAAGTTGGAGCCAAAGTAGGAAAATTGGAGGCTCTAGTGGAAATATACATTTATATTTACTATATTATGCAGTAAATATAATACAATTAGATATTAGATATTAATTAAGGCGACAAATTGAATGGCTGCATTGTTATCCTTTGCTACATTATCCATTAGCAATTAAGCTGTGTATGGAATTTGGTCAACGTTCCTATCTATCTGATATGACCTCATTGTTTAGAGGAGTATTGAAAGTTTTCTTTTTTAGTTATTGAAGTCAATTTAGAAGTTTATCATAGTGAAAGCTAAAAGCACAGGTCAGATGTATTCATCCAATCAAATTCTTCATACAATTTTATTGAACAATTCAAAACATGCCAATCAACAAGTAATGTATATTAATGACTTCCTGCCCCAGAGTCAAAAACTTGTCACACTAATGTCAGAGTGGGGTATAGACAAGTGTTAATTTGTTTATCGTTCATTTTGCTATTTGCACATTTTGTGCCAAGGGTAATAAAATGCTTTTAAACATACTGTTACATCCCTAGTATGCTAATAAGTGGTCGCAATTGTCACTCCTAAATATAACTTGATCAGTGTTTTAATCCAGGCTTTTTACAATTTCACAATGGTGAACAACACATAGATCCTTTCTCACCACAAACATAACGACCTCTTGGGCCTGTGGTTGCTCTATTGTAACAAAATCTAACACTTCATATCTCAAATTGTGTAATGGAACCAAGTCTATCACTACATACCTCAAACAGTGTGATGGAACCAAATCTATCACTACATACCTCAAACTGTGTGATGGTCCCAAATCTATCACTACATATCTGAAACATACAGCCCCAAATCTATCACTTCATACCACAAACTATGTGATGGCCCCAAATCTATCACTTTATACCACAAACCAAATTTATCACTACATACCTCAAACTGTGTGATGGCACCAAACCTATCACTTCATATCTCAAACTGTGACGGCCCCCAATCTATCATTACATACCTAAAAATGGCAGCCCCAAATCTATCATTTCATACCTCAAACTGTGTGACGGCACCAAATCTATCACTTCATACCTCAAACTTAGTGATGGCACCAAATCTATCACTTCATACCTCAAACTGTGTGACGGCACCAAATCTATCACTTCATACCTCAAACTGCGACGGAACCCAAACTATCACTACATACCTCAAACTGACAGCCCCAAATCTATCATTTCATACCTCAAACTGAGTGACGGCACCAAATCTATCACTTCATACCTCAAACTGAGTGACGGCACCAAATCTATCACTTCATACCTCAAACTGTGTGACGGCACCAAATCTATCACCTCATACCTCAAACTGAATGACGGCACCAAATCTATCACTTCATACCTCAAACTGTGTGACAGCCCCAAATCTATCACTTCATACCTCAGTGTGACGGCACCAAATCTAACACTTCATATCTTAAACTGTGTGACAGCCCCAAATCTATCACTTTATACCTCAAAATGTGTGGCGGCACCAAATCTAACAATTCATACCTCAAACTGTGTGGTAACCCCAAATAGGTCCCCTAAAACTGTGTGGTGGCCCTAAATCTATTTCTATATACCTCAAACTGAGTGACAGTCCCAAATCTATCACTTCATACCTCAAACTGTTTAACAATCCCAAATATGTTCCCTAAAACTGTGTGGTGGCCCTAAATCTATTTCTACATACCTCAAACTAAGTGACAACACCAAATCGATCTCTTCATGCTTCAGACTGTGTGACAGACCAAATCTATCACTTCATAACCTCAAACTGTGTAATGGCCCAAATCTATCAATTCATACCTCAAATTGTGTGATGGTATCAAATCTATCACTTCATACATCAAACAATGTGACTGCACCAAATCTATCACTTCATATCTCAAACTGTGTGACGGCACCAAATCTATCACTTCATACCTCAAACTGTGTAATGGAACCAAATGTATCACTACATACCTCAAACAGTGTGATGGCACCAAATATGTCCCCTCAAACTGTGTGGAAGTGACAACACCTAATCTATCACTTCATGCCTCAGACTGGGTGACAGACCAAATCTATCACTTCATAACCTCAAACTGTGTAATTACCCAAATCTATCAATTCATACCTCAAACTCTGTGACTGCACCAAATCTAACATTTCATACCTAAAACCGAGTGATTGCCAGAAACCTATTACTACATACTTCAAACTATGTGACAGCCCCAAATCTATCACTTCATACCTCAAACTATGTGACAGCCCCAAATCTATCATTTCTTGCCTCAAACTGTGTAATGGAACCAAATCTTTCACTACATACCTCAAACTGTGTGATGGCACCAAATCTAACACTACATAGGGTACCTCAAACTCTGTGACTGCACCAAATCTAACATTTCATACCTCAATCCGAGTGATTGCCAGAAACCTATTACTACATACTTCAAACTGTGTGATGGCACCAAATCTATCAATTCATACCTCAAACTGGGTGACAGCCCCAAATCTATCACTTCATTACCTCAAACAGTGTAATAGGCCAAATCTATCAATTCATACCTCAAACTGGGTGACTGCCCTCAAATATGTCACTTCAAATGAAGTGTCAGTCCAAAATCTATCACTTCATACCTCAAACTGTGAGACAGCCCTCAAAAATGCCCAAAATCTATCACTTCATACCTCAAACTGTGTGACAGCCCTCAAACATGTCACTTCAAATGAAGTGTCAGTCCAAAATCTATCACTTCATACCTCAAACTGTGTGACAGTCCTCAAATATGTCACTTCAAATGAAGTGTCAGCCCAAAATCTATCACTTCATACCTCAAACTGTGTGACAGCCCCAAATCTATCTTCACCATCCGGACCAGTATATTTACTTCTGTAGAAACCCTTCATTCTGTCATTGAGCTCTCCAGTAAATACGACCTTCAAGGTACCTGTGCCAACCTACAATTTAACAACGATAAGTACCTAGTTGGGGATAAAACGTTTTTATAACCTCAATAATTACTTTTCTTCTATTGTGTGCTCTTCTATCGATCAAGCATAGAATCTTTCAGGGCTTTTTCCCACAAAATTGGGAAGAGGCCCAGGCCTGTCCATTTTGGGAAAAAAGAATGCGCTTATTTCTCATTTTGGGAAAAATACAAGATTTCATAAATTAAGTAAATATGACATTAATATACTTCATTTATATTGTCATCCATTATTTACCATAATTATTAACTTTTCCAAGTCGGAATTTACTTAGCAGACAAAAACACATTGCAGAATTCATGCTTTTTCTTAAATTCTGAGATACTGCTGTTTTCCGATTGGGAAATATTTCTGCCACAGTTGGGAAAAAAAAGTCCAATTTTCAGTTGGGAAGAGGCCCTTTACAGGCCTCTGTTATATAAGGTAAAAAAGCCCTGTCTTTTCATGTTATTCATAACATTAATCCTAATGCAACAGCTCCACTGACTTTCGTCTCAAATTTACTTCTGTAAAACGCCTGATTACTGTCTAAAAAGTATGTGATGTTAGTCACATCACATAAAGATGCAACAAACGACGTCATTTGATATCAACAAAATTTCAGCAAGGGCATTCTACCTATAAAGTTTGAAGACATGTGGTACAATTCTCCATGAATTATAGATCAGATCTTTTTTAATTTTTCAAGTTTATAAAAAGGGGCATTATGCACCTTCTGCATTGGATAATTGATAAAAAAGAACTGTATAAAGTGTCACACTTGAGCTAAGTTAGGTTGCAGGTTAAAGTTCTATGAAAATGGGGCATAACTCTGTCGAAATGAAAGTCAGAGTTATTGGACAAGTAAATGGCATTGAATAACTGATAAAGAAAAATCCTATAGTTTATGACTACTGGTGAATATCTGCCATGTTACATGACTACTGGTGAATATCTGCCATGTTACATGACTACTGGTGAATATCTGCCATGTTACATGCCAGGTAAGGTTGCAGGTTAAAGTTTTATGAAAAGGGGCATAATGAAATTAAATGTCAGATACTGATCATAGGTAACGACGCCCCTTGGGGAAAGATGAATGTGTGTGAATTTCATGAACATAGGTCAAATACTGTTTAAGTTATGACCAATTATGAGCTTGGTAAGATTGCAGGTTAAAGTTTTATGAAAAGGGGTATAACTCTGCTGAAACAAGAAGCAGTCTGAGAGACAGCCATATTCCCCACCGTATATTTCCCTATGTATGCTCTTGACTTTGAAGATTCATACACGGGTGTTGGGTAAAAACCTATCTATGCATGTTACTGAACAGACATTAAATGGAACAGATTACATACATTGCTTCTTGGGGTTAATTACTCAGAATGGCCTTGACCTTGAAAATATAATGTTGAAAATACAGAAACAAATGTTTCCTTCTGAATATCCCTTTGAAGATGGGTTTATGCAAATTTATTTTAAAATTCTCAGTGCAGGTAAGAGTTCTGACACAAACACAGAACTGGCCTCAAAATATGCATATAAGATATAAAATATAAATGACCCTCAGTGTGACATTTACCTTTAAGATATACTCAGCAAAAATAGAAACGTCCCTCTTTTAAGCTGTGATTTGCATAGGGTTGACTTTGTTACATTTTGTACACCAATCTAGATATAATTTCATCATTTTATACTTATCACTCAATCATGTTGCCTGTTGCTGCTAAAACATGTGTTATTCAAATTGCGAAATCACTATATTTTTATTATAAAGGGAGGTAATCTGAAAATATTCGATCTTGAAAGCTGTATGGCGCAAAAATTAGTGAAAAGATCAGCGTCTTTTCTCTGTTTTTGTGGTGATGAGGTCATTCTCTGTTTATTTCAATATAACAAAAGTGTGTTAACTCAAAGTTTTAACCACAAGACCCGGAAATGCTGTTTAAACCAAATCAAGGGGAATAAGTTTGCCCACAAGTTTGATTCAAAGAAAATTGTTTTCATGACAGTGCTGGCCTTTAACAAAGGTATTGGCATATAAGATTAAATAAAATATAATTTCACTGTGTCTAAATCTATGGGTAAAATTGGGGACGTTTCTATTTTTGCTCAGTATATTAACATGGGTGTTGGGCTCTACACATCAGTTCAGTGAAAAGAGTAAATGTACGTTATTTTGAAATCTTTCCATACATGCAAGAGTTATGAAAAAATGGGCTTTACTATAGGCGTTAAGAAGGGAATGACCTTCAGATTGACCTTGACCTTGAAGATACTGGCATGGGTGTTGGGTTCTGCACATCATCTTGATGTCGATGAGATGAGTAAATGTGACAAGTTATTCTGGAATCCTTTCATGCATGCAAAAATAATGGTGCAGACACAAATGAACTTTTAATACTATAGAATATAATAAGTGAATGACCTTCAGAGTGACGTTGACCTTGAAAATACGGACATAGGTGTTGGGTTCTGCACATCGTCTCAATAAGATGAGTAAATGTTATTTTGAAATCCCTCCATGCATGCAAGAGTTATAGAGCAGACATGAAATGGGATGGACAGACAGATGGATGGCATTACTATATCTTTTTGTTTTTTTGGAATATGACTACATTCAAAATGTTAACCAAACGTCTATTATTAAAGTGGAAAAGGGGGATAATTTTAATAAAATGCACACAGAGTTATCATCTTGTCACATATGGTTGTGTTATGATGATGAACAAGTGTGCCAAGTTTCAAAGCTTTTTGACAATTGGTTTTTGGAATATGATTGTCCATAATCCAAACAGACATAATAGATTGCAAAGGGCAACAACTCTAATTTAAATGAAGACAGAGTTATGGTTCTTGCACTCTGCATGTCCTCTCATTGCCTTCTATCATTGCGTGAAATTTTATTGCTGTCCCTCTAGTAATTTTGAGTTATAGAGCAGACACAAATTATAAGTATAAAATTACAAAGGGAAATATCTCTAATTTAAATGAAGACAGAGTTATGGTTTTTGCACTCTGTACTTCCTCTTATTGCCCTCTATTATTTTGTGAAATTTCATTGCAGTCCATCTTGTATTTTTGAGTGACTTTTCATAATTTGTTTTACAGTAGTTTATTCAAAAAAATTAAAAAGGGACCTCTGATGTGAAACGTATGATTTATATAGAAACCTGTCCCAGCACCATCTTCTGGCTTTTATATGGCAGTTGGGGCTTTAACAACTAGAGCCAATCATTTTGCAGTGATGTGTAAATGATTTTATTAAATAAATGTTAAGTCAATGCCTTCAATACTTGGAAGTAAAATGTCCAATACTGATTAGAATAGAAACAATTAAGTTCAGCTTAAACTGCATTTAAACTGTTGAAAATGTAATATTATATCAAATGTTCAGCTTAAACTGCATTTAAACATTGTTGAAAAAGTAATATTATATAAAATATAACTCCAGCAAGTTATATTGCAATTCAAAAAGTAGACTGATAACATAAAGTATAACTTATTTATTTTTCACTCCTAAAAGATAAAATAATGCTTTGTGTGCGATCGATTTTCTTTTTGTAAACCAGTGTGAATATTGCTTTTTTATTATTTCCAAATATAATATATCACAGCAAAATTAGTACATTTAAACAGCAAACACTTTATTTTATAATATGGGTTCATAGAATCTTTGAAAGTATGGTATCATACTGAGAAAGTATACCATCCTTCAGAGGGGGTGTAAAGTGAGAGCCATACCCTATGAACTTCTCAGTTAATCAGTGATTCAGTATCATGCCCGTAACTTTTCTCAGAAATGAGATGAACAGAAATGATCGATAAACACATTAGAGATGGGTCTAAGATGCTGAAAAGTTTTAAAAGCTTAAAGTCTCCACTGAAAGTTAATTTTGAAGTCAGCGAATAGTACCTGTAGCTCCTCTGGGAAGGTAAATGTGGCGGTTTCAGCATCTTTCTTGTAATCCACTGTCCCCACAACCTCTGCTGTGCCACCGTCAACTTGGTACCTCACGTCACTTATCACAATTTCTATTGAGTTCAGAGTCACAGTCTTTGTTGCAGATATCACCTGAAGTGTGATATGACATAGGATTTATTCAGTAGTTTACTGATTATTTAACAGTTAAATGTTATTCTAAATATAGGAAGTTAGGTTAAGTTTTCAGCGGTTTCCCCAAGTTACTGAGGTGGATCATGTGCTCTTCTAACTTTTCATAAACAACTTACCAGACATTATGCTTCAAAGAAGTGAACGAGATGTTGCGAATGAATTTAACCCCATAATGTGGTGGTTTGTTATTTGTTACTAGGGCGTTTCGTCTTAATTTGGGAATTTTTCACTATCAAACAAAGGCAATATTGTAATGTATGCTTAAATACAATGCAAACACATTACCATGTGTACATTCTCTTGTAGTATTTCATTACCCTCACCTAAAAAAATATAGTTCCCCACTTCTTCTCTTTAAATAAAGTTTCATTCAAAATATTTAAAAAAAAAAAATTGTCTTCAATTTGCTTCTTTAATCTCACAAAAATGATGTACTCATGGTGTATTTGTGCATTTTTCAACTCCTGCTAACATTCAGAAACGACAACTCTTGTCATGTGGCGGTAATGCGCATGCGCGGTACTACACACAAGCTCGTCTTTTCCAGCCTTATCCCTAATTAGAAAATTGTTCTGACTAATAATTCTCATGAATTATTTACTGAAATAACACTTTAAATATTCATACACATGTTATCATTCATCAAGAGAGAAATTTTGACTCTTTTAGGCTCATTTACATAGTTTTCAGTATTGTTCAAATCTGACCATGACATTGTCACAATAAGTCATGTAGGCCATCTAACACGAGAACTCACTTCAAGTATTTGACCTAGTGACCTAGTTTTTGACCCCATGGGACCCATTTTCGAACTTTACCAAAATATAATTTCGACAAAGTTTCATCAAGATCGGGTCAGAAATATGGCCTCTAGAGTGTACACAAGGTTTTTCAAGTATTTGACCTAGTGACCTAGTTTTTGACCCTGTGTGACCCATTTTCGAACTTTAGCAAGCTATAATTGAGACAAATATTCTGACAAAGTTTCATCAAGATTGGGTAACAAATATGACCTCTAGAGTGTACACAAGTTTTTTCAAGTATTTGACCTAGTGAAGTATTTTGACCCCACATGACCCATTTTTGAACTTGACCGAGATTTCATTGAGACAAACATTCTGACAAAGTTTCATCAAGATTGGGTCAAAAATATGGCCTCTAGAGTGTACACACGGTTTTTCCAAAGTTTGAACTAGTGACCTAGTTTTTAAACACCATGTGACCCATTTTTGAACTTGACCAAGATATAATTAAGACAAACATTTTGACAAAGTTTCATCAAGATTGGGTCAGAAATACGGCTTCTAGAGTGTACACAAGGTTTTTCAAGTATTTGACCTAGTGACCTAGTTTTTAACCCCATGTGACCCATTTTCAAACTTGACCAAGATATAATTAAGACAAACATTCTGACAAAGTTGCATCAAGCTCGGGTCAAAAATATGGCCTCTAGAGTGTACACAAGGTTTTTGCAATATTTGACCTAGTGACCTAGTTTTTGACCCCACATGACCCATTTTCGAACTTGACCGAGATTTCATTGAGACAAACATTCTGACAAAGTTTCATGATGATTGCATCAGAAATGTGGCCTCTAGAGTGTACACAAGCAAAAGTTAACGGACGGACGGACGGACAACGGACAACACACCATCCCATAAGCTCTGCTGGCCCTTGGCCAGTAGAGCTAAAAAACACTGGGCCTAATTGGTCAAATTCTTTTGATAATATCATGTGAAAGTTATATTTAAAATAAAAATGAAGTTACCTCAACGGTGACCGACTCACTCCCTTCAAAAGTGAAATTCTTCAAATTTGCTTTCAGCTGAATGTCATAATTCACTGGCTTCACATTGGTGGGCAGCCGTTTGAATGGTTCTTTCGAAGGCATGGTTTCTGAAATACCGTATTGTGAATAGTCTTGTCAATGTTAAGATAAGATAGCAATGCAAAACCAGATAGGTGGCGCCGCGTCGTGTAACTTTTTATGTTGGATATATATAGAAAGGAAACACCGCATAAGTTACGTATTTTACCCCTCTTATTTATTGGTAGATGAAAAGCAAATGGGAGCGAAGTGCGGTTTTCGGATGCTCAGTATTAAATTGGATGATTACGCTCTAGTTTATGTACAATTTTAACATGACCTCCGCAGTCTTTCATATACGCAAAGAAGAGAGACAGCTGTATGTTATTCTACCATAAAATACAGCTGTTCCATTAATTACGCGCGTATATTTCATCCGTTGGAAGCACCACGTTACATGACGTCACTTGGTAAATATACGTCACGAAGACAAACTCGAAAGTAATTTTAATGAAATGTTAATTACAACAAACTTGCCATGCTCCCAAACCGTGCACACCCCCGATATAAACCCATCATATGCATCAGTACATTTGACATTAATAAGCATCTTGAACAAGCTTAGAACGTTTGACGTCATACAGCGCAAGCTATATGACGTAAGCAACGACCTAATTGTTTGTCATGTGACTACTTGTGTATTGAAACGCAGAACTTTGCATACGGGGGCGCCCAATGGAACAGCCTGTAAACATAGCAGCCTGATTACCTTGACCTCCGAGATAATATATAGTGCCCCACAATAGCGTAAACAATGAGGTTATTGTTGTGTTAGAATCAAAATAATAAATACGTACCTGTATTTTATCGGTGAATAAAATACAATTAGTCGTTCGGATGCGAGTAATTAAATCACTCGTGCTAACGCACTCGTAATTTAATTTCTACGCATCCGAATTCCTAACTGTATTTTATTCACCGATAAAACACAGGTATATATTTATTATTTCTTAAATAAAGTTACTTCAATAACTAGTCTTCATTTGCTTTATATTTAATCACACACAAAATTAATGAGGTACTCATGGTGTATTTGCATATTTTTCAACACCGGCTAACATTCAGAAACGACAACTCTTGTCATGTGGCGGTAATGCGCATGCGCGGTACTACAAACAAGCTCGTCTTTTTCCAGTCATATTCTGAACTAGAAAATCGTTCTGACTAATAATTCTCATGAATTATTTACTGAAATAACACTTCAAATATTCAAACACATGTTATCATTCATCAAGAGAAATTTTGGCTCTTTTAGGCTAAGTCATGTATGCCATCTAATGCAAGTACTCACTTGTTTACATAGCTAAAATGACAGGTTTAACACCAACTTGTGGAAATAGTAGCAAATAATTAAAAGGAAAAGGGAAAGAAACATTCATTTTGACACATTACTTTGTAAATAAACATCTGTATGACTTTATTGCAAGGGCACAACAATATGTATCTGCTCGGTTGCTTTTTTTCAGAACAATTGAGAAAAAAGGCTTATTCATTGGCAACTGTTGGACACAAAAAAAATTATTTTTTTGTATGTGGGGTTGTTTTTAAACTTACTTTTTTCCCCTCATTGGACTATTTTGATAAGATTTAGTTTCCCAATATTTTCTAATATGAAAATTGCCTTTGCAGTGCTATTTATTTTGAGTCGGCAAGACATAAAACAATACAACATAAGCTCTTGGTGAGAAACACTAACATACTGCCGTACTGTATGTGTTAGAACATTAACGTAGACAGGTGTAGCACATCCATTGCATCACAGGAAGTGTTCGCCTGGGGTAGTTCGCATAATGGCGGTCAGTAAATAATTCTCATTTCTTTTTGTAAAAAACGGCCTTTTCACTAATTTAAAGTGCCATTTTCGGTTTATATCACACTGTTGATCTATTTGTTACATTTTTCAACCATTGTCATATTAAAATTGGGAGTTTTTATTTTTTTGCTTATATGGAAATGAGTGTATGAATACAATATTTTGGCATCTCAGTGTCTATGTTTTTAAAGGCAGCATACTCATTCATGAGACAGGTTCTTTCTTAGAAGATACTAATCCGAGCCTTCTCTGACCTTACCAGCCCTTTTTATGATTTTGATATTTCATCTGGCTGCGTACGGTCAGAGTGGTTCCTGTAGTAAAAACACGGGGATCTCTTGAGGGAGAGGAGCTACCCTCTTGGTTTTAAGTAAATATATCTAAGAAAGTTTGCACTGAATTATAAACATTTCAAGCATCTAAAGCGATTATCAATATATTTATTTACCTATTTGAACCGAAAGAAATATTTGTTATATTAATCTTAATATAGTTGTTACGGTCAACCTTTTCTGGAATGATAATTAAAGGGATCGGTCTCCATCAGAAGTACGCCAAACACTTGTCGTTCACTAGACGGCTGCTTCACTACGCATGTCCTATTAGGAAAAGACTGCTCCTGCATAATCATGTTCACTTTTGTACGAGGGCAAACGTTTTTTTTTATACTTTGTTCTTACCTATCGATGATTGCAAGTAATAACAGACATATTGAAATAGTGTTTGCGGTAGTTTTTAATTGGGTTATGAATTTGCTTTTAACAAAAAAATGCCTTTTAAACTAGGCAAATTTTGAAAAAAATAAATTCTCCTGCATAATCATGTTCATTTTTGTTTAGGGGTAAAAAAAAAATTGCACTTTAATCGTACCTGTCGTTGATTGTAAAAAATAATAGACATATTAAAATAGTGTTTTGAATTTGGTTTCAACAAAAATACTTTGAAAACTTTGTTTAACTTGGCCTTTTTTCCAAAAAAAAAAATTCTCCTTGATAATCCTGTTATTTTTTTTTACTGGGTTAAGCAGTGCTCACGCTACCATACGCCATGGTCGTTATATTATCTCGGAGGTCAAGGTAATCAGGCTGCTATGTTTACAGGCTGATTATTTTATTTTAATATTTTTTTTATTTTTTTTCTTATACATTTTTCGTATAATGGTCTGTTTGACACCCCAAGTAATAAATGACGGCAATAAACATTACATAATCCGTTCACACCCCCTGTGATGTCGCCACGCGCTTATCAATTATCGCTTGTAAAAGTTGTTAATTCCCATAATTGGCACTTCGTTGTCGGATAATCGGCATTGTTGATACACGCAAACATCATGTGATTAATGGACCGAATAGCCAATCAGATATGCCGTTATTTGTTATCTTTCGGGCGATTGACCAATCAGACAATCCGTTAGGCATCCAACAGTAGGTACAGTTTCCTGTTTGTTTTTCTGTACACAAACTACGATGAGATGAAATTAATTTGTGCACGCACTATTATGAACATAGTCGCTACTTTCATCTGCATTAATAGCTATCCCATCATGATCCCGATAGGTAGCAAACTCCCATGTGTATTGTGAACTGTGAAAACACTTGCAATAAAGTAATTAAAACATTGAAACAAAAAGAAGTTTGAATATTGTCCCTTGCTTCGTGTCGGCAGTTTCAATTTGTCACAACTTTGAGATCGACATTTAATGACATAAAACTACATTATCCTACTATTAGGGTTGTGTTTTCTTTCCCTTTTGATAAGAAAGACCATTTTTGGCATTCAAAACACATTAATGCATGAAAAAAGTTCGTAACTGATGGTATTTCGATTAAATGTTTCGAAATTTTCGGACCTTAAAAGTGCGGTGTCATAGTACTTCGGATGGTACATAATTTCGGATTTTTTTTTTTTTTTTTTTTTTTTTTTTTTACATAATCGAATGAGAAAAACTGTCCTTTACAAATACATGTTGGTGGAAAGAAAAACGATATATAGATGACAGATACATAAAGTATATTTCTATTCATTATTTAATCCATCATTCTTTGTTTTATCAATGTGTAAGGAGTTCCTGGAATCCTACTTTTGAATTTTAAATTCTAGTCTAGGCTCCTACTTCTTTCACTTGGAGAACGTTTTCACTTGGAGAAAGTGATGACAAAATGAAAAAATATAGCCAGAGGTGGCCCTGATAGTCTAATAAAACCTGATTGAAAATTTGGCTCTTACGACTGACCAAATTTTCTTACGCATTAAAGTTGGCTATTATTTTCTTAACTAAAAAATGTGTGGCTATTAATTTAAAATGGCCAGTGTGAGCACTGGTTAAGCTTCTTTTTTTCACCTTAATAGTACATGTCAATAATTGCAAGTAATAAAAGACATATTGAAATAGTGTTTGATGTAGTTTTTAAGTGGGTTTATGACTTTTATGGTAAGAAAAAGGTAATTTTTAAACTTGCCATTTTGAGATTTTTTATCGGAAAAATGGCGATCTACATGTATACATCTTAAACTTTAATTTGTTATAAAGGACCCCAGGACTCGATATCGCATCATGGGGTATTGTACACTAGCTTACCATGTGTCCTTGTGTTTATTGTAAATTAGTGTGTGCGTGGGTCACCTCACTTTATGACAGGATGTTATGTAATATTACATACTTTTATGGCGTACGCTTCTTTTCACTTGCGGTAAACTGGCCTAACAACAGATCAAGATCTAAATCCTCGCTCATTAACAAAATAGCCTTTTCGACATTCCTTTTAAAACCGCGAAGAAACAAACAATAATAATGCATTGTTCAAATTATCATTTACACGTTTGTCGGTTTTATTTTTTATTTATACGTGATTGTGTATTTGTTAACTTCTCAATTATTAGTTATGACAAGAGAATACATTAAACACAAGATTTTTTATTTCACATAATGCAAACGAATTAGCACAATGTAACTAAAATTGTTTTACATTTTAATCAACTCAAGATGTTGCCAGTTGTTAAATATATATGCGTTATATTTCGTTTGCCGATTCGAGATTTTCTTTGTTTGTAAAAGCATCAATACCATCACGATGAAGATTATTTATTTGACAATCATTTAATTAGTAATTAAAATTTGATTATACAGCGACAAAAAGCATAAAATAGCACGGTGATTGCGAAACTGCTGGAGAAAAGAAAATATAGCGTGGGAAACTTTTTCCAAATCGCGATCTCTCCCGTTTAATTAATCGTTATTCAAAATAAAATAACGTCACTAGGACGATGATTTTTTTGGCTTTCTCATCATATACATCATTTACATATGTATTTAATAACATCTGTACCATGGCCAAAAAAAGACGCACAGTTATTTGCGTAAACTCGTTAAGAAACAAAAAATAATAATTATTTCGTTTCTATCTCGAGATATCGCCTTTTTATTTAACCATTATTTGGATGGATATATATTGTATGTTTGCAATGTAAGGCCAAAAATAAAATTATGTTTGTTTCCCCTTCCCGACCGACCCACCGAAATTGCCGCGACTCGAATTATTTTTTCGACACTGGCGAAAAAAAATAATTTTATTTTTATTTTTTTTATTTTTTATTTTTTATTTTTTATTTTTTTATTTTTTTTGTCTTAAATGTGTCTTATAGGTAGCATGTATTCCAGTTTTGATCTCAAATAAAAGAAATGAAATAAAAAAATTATTTTACCTACCTACCTACCCAACCCTTTTTTGCATGGGTCGGGAAGGGGAAACAAACATAATTTTATTTTTGGCCTAAATAGGTTTGCAGCACTGCAGGTCTCTCGCTACCCGTCACGATAAGCCTAGTAAAAATCGATAACTGCAGTGTATAATCGACAGCCTTACCAGAACGACAAGTTATTTCAGAACATAACAGCATTAGTACTGTAGTGTCATATCCCCGTCATATAAAGCCCTGAACTTTTCAGACAAAATTCAAACAATTTCAAAATTGCGACCAACTTTTCCTTTTTTGAACAACATCAAATTGTTTATCTTTAAAGATTAGACCCTAATTATGCTCCGATAAGAGTTTGTTCCACTCCAAAAAGTCCCTCGATGTTGTCAGTTGATAGTGGACTTATTTGATAAGGAGAATATGAATGCCTTCACCTCGAGCGAGAATATCACGGGAATTTAATATGCAAAATGACAATATGGCGGATATAGAAAATAAAAGTGTACTTCAAAACATAAATGTTTTATTGTACTACAATCAATAAAGGTACAGATTTATCATTGCAACTTGGTATAATAAACATTAATTGATCAATCTGTTAAAGGGACAATGTCCGTAACTTTTAGCTTATAAAACATACACTAATTACGTTCACAAACATTAGAGTAATACTGGGTTATATCGGACACCCGGGGTTCTTCGGACAGTTCAAAAGATCTGTATTTATATCTCTAACAAACGTAATACTACTGTCACTGCATTGCTATACCTGTCTGTTTACAATTCTGTCCTACATAAACACAAATACGTACGCACAAGTGACTAAATGTATTGACTGTTTTGATTGGTTTTGGACCAGATTGTAGTAGTTATCACCCTTTCTGACTGAAAACTAAGAAAGCGCAGGAATTTTAAACATCGGTTTCACAACTAGAAACTAAAGGATAGTGAATGTGAAATTCTTTTAAATTCGTTTTCTTTTGTTTATTTAATAATTAAAAAAGAAATGTAAATGCAAAACATTTTCAATTTCAGGGGGAAAATATCAAAAGATAGAAAAAAACAAGTGTCCGATAAACCCCATGTGTAAAAAGTAACTTTAAATTCGCATTGGGTTGTATCGGACAGAAATCTCACCTGAGACTATGACATTAATGAAGAGTGTTAAATAGAGGTGTGCGGGTATTTTTGCCTGGAAAATAATAACATTATCGTTTCTAGATCTAATAAATTAGCGATGAACATCTAATCTAAATAATATTTACAATATTAACTTTTCCCTCGCTACTTTACCAGAAGCGATAAGTAACGGATCGTCACAGCGCGCGATCCATATAAACATGATCGCGGTGCATAACAACGATCGCTACTTGTAAAAACTAGACCGCTACGCTTCTAAAATAAGTAAAATGTACTATCATTTAATTCTAACTAAACCCTAAATTACATCAATTCACGGGCCTCTGGTAATTCACATAATGACGGGTGTTAACCTGGGACTAATTCATTGTACACAACCGTTTCGCTGTAGAAAAAAAACGCACAAAAAAACCAAAACAAATAGCGACTGTAAGATTTTGTAAACTGTTCCCGCGTCATGAGAAAATCAGTTGCCTTCACCTATTTTTTCGTTCAAGGGTCCCTATTTTCGAATCCCCGCTGAGTACTGATTTGTCCTCGTTTATTTACAGCTCATTTCAGTGTTTTCCTCTGAATATGTACCTTTAAGCATTTGCGCCATTTTAAAATTATCGTAACTGTATAAGAATATGTTATACGCAATTCATGTATTGTTGATAGCCTCGAAGGCTGTGTATTTCTGATGCAATCATTCTCCTTTTACTAATAAAATACCTACTACCTAGCTGGCAATCATGTTTATTTGTTATTAACACATTAAATGACTTCATATTAGTTTAAAAATGCATGTCCGATGAACCCTTTTTTGATGTCCGATACAACCCGCTGACTGTCCGATACTCCCCAGCCGATGGCTATTACTTCAAACATGTGTTTACTCGATTAAAATATATTTGCAGAACGTATTCGTATTATAGCATATTGGATTGGAATCGTAACACTAGTACCAACCGAGTTTATCCTTGTATTGTTTTTCTGATGGGGACGTAAACGGAGCGGTCCCGTGTATCGGTCTATCCTCCGAGCACGTTAAAGAACCATAGGAATCTATTCGATAATAAGAGTAGGGCAGGTTCCCGGATTCCTATGTATCCTTCCCCTCTCTCTGGGGCGGCTCTAAATAACCTATACTGTGTTGATGAGCCGTTAAACAACATTCAATTCTAACGGTGCGTATATAAGAAAATTCCCGAAGGTGTCCGATATAACCCAGTTTTACTCTACACACTAACAGTATTCAATATTTACTAATTAAAAGCAAGATTGTTTGACGGAATTCAATCACGGTACAAAAAAAAGAACTACCGCTTTGCGAGTTTGAACCAGCAGCCCAAACCTAAAATAACGCTCACGGGTAATAAGACTTTGCGCGTAATAGACGGCGTCGCTCCTACCTGAGCTATGCGGGCCATACATATAATGCAATACATACTATGTAGAAAACCTAATGCGCTAACGGAAGTCACGTGATCAGCATAAAAAGTAAATAAAGTGCAGGGATTTTTTTCATGATTTTGGGAACATGACCCGTACCCCTGGAATTGGGAATTTTAGCGCGATTTTTCATAAAATTGGGAATTGTAGCGCGATTTTTAATAAAATTCGGAAAAATATAAAGTAAAGCTTTCCTTTCATAATTATATCTTTAATACTGTTTTTTGTAAAAAGATAAACAGAAGCATTTATAAGCTTTTGAACCCCAATCATTGGATTGGGACACTAAAAAAAAAAAAAAATGGGATTTTTTTCCTCTTAATTGGGAAAAAAAGGTATGTTTTGGCATTGGGAATATGCCCGAATTTCGGCTATAAAAACAGCCAAAAAAAAACCCTGAAGTGGGTCCCACATTATTTACAAATAATAATTAAAACTTTTTTTTTTCCAACTCACGAAAGGGTCGTTCAAAAGATTTCGAATTTTGAATTTTACAATTACTTAGAAAGCCATGTACATCTGTGTATTTAAGATTACAGAATACAATAATCGATTTCACTTATCTTTATTTCAAAACTGAATTTAAGGTGCAAATACATTAAACTAAATGTCGTATGGTGGCTCGTGCGCGGCCACCTGACATGCTTCACAAATATAATTACTACATACTTATTTGGGTCTATGCTCATGTTTTCATGTATATATTTCACTGAATAAAAGTCCGACAGTTATTTGATTATGCTCAATATCAGCTTACTTACGGACAGTGTCCCTTTCAGAATATCGTAAACAAATAGACACGATGCCGCAAACAACGTTGATATGAATGACTGTGTGTTTTTAGTAATCCATCGGTTTTCCAGTACCCCAGATAAGCAGCGTATCTGTGTATTTCACTCAATTAAAATTGCCAAATACCCAATTAATTTGCCCGACATGCGTACCAGATACGCAAGCAATTCCCTTTACATTCAAACATTTTAATTTTTGAGCGTATCAACAGTCAAAGTGTTCAAATGATTGATGGATTGTTTTCGTGCGTATTCCAATATTTATAAAAAGCAGATTTTACTTCCGGTGTTTACCTTGACTGGGACATTACATAATTATCGATAAAGTGGAGTAGTAAAAGAGAACGCTATACTGGCTGTATACCAGATATCGTCATTTTTATGTTGATTTTTTAATATATCTAAATCAAAACTAGTAATCTCATAAATATTTTTGCCGGTAGAGAAGCTTATCCCTTTGCCGTAAATATTCCGTGTTTACATTGTTTAGAACTATTCTCAGTAACAAGTGTCACGTGACCGTTACTAAATATAGTCTGAATTGGGCCGGTTGTTTGAGCTGAATGTAGTAGTTATCGTCATGTTCAGTTTAATACTGAAAAATCCATGTTAGGGATGATGAAAACGTGTGTAGTTATTAATTGAAACATAAATATACCATTGCATATGAATACACAAAAAAAAATATCTAGAAAAAAAATATATCTACAACTTAAAATGTTTTTTCAACTGTAGGTATCGGATGTAATTTACTTGACTTCAACGTTAATAAGTTAAAGGGAAACAACTGTCCGCAAATTTAAATTCATTGATGTGAACTAATTCATTGACGTGAACTAGTTGTTTTCGATTACCACATACTTTTAGTTTTTTGTGCACGTCAAATTGATTCAATGGGTTCGACGTAAACGGTCAGCTATTTTAAAAGGAAATTTTCCTGCGCATGCGAATTAGCGCGTGATTCCCCCTGATTGCGTTTTGTTTATAACGGTATTATATAGGTAAACGAGTTGGTTTGAGAGTGTATGTTAACATTTCTATAGGTAAACGAGTTGGTTTGAGAGTGTATGTTAACATTTCTAAACTATTTTTTCCTCTCCAATCGTCTGATGATAGTGTGTAGTGATTTAAAAAGTGGGGTCGAAAAATAAGCACAACATCGAGCGTTTTATTGATAATGACGAAATCTGGTGAATGACGATAACTGGTACACAACCAGTATAGTTGAATATGTATGCAATACCAGTCTATACTATTGTGTGGGCGCTTTCTTGTTTACTTTTGAAAGCGTTTGCGTTGTGCAGACGATTAAAATGTCGAAAAACAGACAAGCAAGTTACCACTAAGAAATAATCCCACTATCATAATTAATCATTAATAATGATTAATCATTGACAAACCACTGCCATGAATAACAAATCAATAAAGCTCACATAAGGACGGGTAAGTAACCTTGCTTCTTTTACATTTGATCCCCAAATCACCCTATTATTTTTGAAAATTTGAAATTCACTCAATTCATTTTAATTTCATGAGTGAAATACCCAATAGGTCCAACAGTTATCTGGGGCACTGGTTTTCACTATAGGAGTTCTTCTGACCACACAAAAAAAAGAAGAAATTTAGGGTCAGAGTATTGAATAGGCTCGTAAAAAGATACATGACCCCAACTTTTTTTGGCAGCATATGTGTCATTTATGATAAGCATGTAAGTTATTCATTTTTAATTTGCGCCTATATATGAATGACAACATGTCATTTAAATTTAATTCATCACTCAATGCAAAAATCAATGGGCGTTTTACATCGTCCTCGACACCGGGCGAAAAAAATTGCTGCGCCCTTGTTTGAATGGACCGGCATCTAATTCGGCTCAATCGGTTTTGTTGAGGATATTTCCAGGAGTTCTCGCGAACAATTGGAAAAATACGTTCATACCTCTTTAAGTTGATGTAGATCGATTAGGCTAGTTACCGGCAAATGAGGAACCGCAAATGAGTCGAGTAATACAGGAACAGTGCGTCGTGCAAACAACTGAATTCAGTAAAATCGATTTTAATTCCGGTATATTTCGGTCTATTTCGGTAAATAGTTTCAAGTTTCAAGTTTTCTTAGATGTAGATGTCAGGCGCGTATCCAAGCATACGCACGTACGCCAATGCGTACAATTCGTCAGCAAAAGTGAAAAAATAAAAGTTCAAAATGCCATATTCAGTAGGAGCGCCAAGCCGCCGCGGAGGGATATTTCTGTTTTGATGGATGTACCTCACCATTTCCAACTTTATGGGCCAGAAACTCTAATTCTTGATACCCCAATTTACACTTACTTGGTTTTGCTGTGATCTTTGCTTTTCTTATCGATTCTAGTACTTGTCTGATATGGATCAGATGTTTTGGAAATGTCAAACTGAAAATTAAAATGTCGTCAATGAAGGCATCAGAGAAGTCGTCTAATCCATCTAGTACCATCTTCATGAGCCTAACGAATGATGCTGCCGACTTTACCATTCCAAATGGCATCACATTAAATTGAAATTGTCCAAAGGGAGTTGTAAATGCACTTTCTCTTTTGCACTTTCAGAAAGTGGTATTTGCCAGAACCCCTTTGTGCAATCTAGCTTTGACATGAATTTAGCCTTTCCTAGCTTATTCAAAATGTCATCAAGCTTTGGCATTGGTTGTGGATCGAAAATGGTAACCTCGTTTAATCCTCTATAATCTACACATAATCTTATCTTGTCATCTTTCTTTTTGACAACAACAATCGGACTACTCGATTTTTCAGCAATTCCTGCTTCTACCATGTCAAGTATCTCCTCTCTAACCTTTTTTCTCATTGCAAATGGAAGTTTGTAAGTTTTTTTTTAATTGGCTTATCGCAGTTTATGGCTACTTCATGCTCAATCAACCCTGTCTTTCCTGGAACATCGCTTAACACGTCTTTGAATTCTCTGCAGAGATTAGTCAAAAGTCTCTTCTGAACGTCCTGCAGGTTCACATTTATTTGTATATCATTGATTGATTCTTGTTGCGTTAATAGAGGGTTTTCTATGTCAACCTCTTCATCATTCTTGTTCTCATCTTTATAATAAATCAAACAAGCTGATATTTGACTTTTGCTGGTAACATCGCCTTTCATTGTATTATCCCCCGTTTCTAAAACAGTTTCTACTTCGGCTTTACCTTCCTCTCCTCTCTGTTTATCGTTGTACCACTTCTTTAACATGTTGATATGAAATATCTTTGTTGTTCTTTGGTTCATCTTGATTTTATAGTCTACTGGACTTACCTATTCTACCACTTCGAACGGTCCTTTCCACTGTGCTAAAATTTTGTTTGTATTTGTTGGTAGTAATATTAGTACTTTCTCACCTGCTATTAGTGTTCTATACCTGGATTTCCTATCGAAATACTTCTTCTGTCGCTGCTTCTGGACATTTTCAGATTCTTGTGCTATGTTTGTCATGTTGACTAATCGTTCTCTTGTTTTAAGTATATAACTTATTGTTGACTCACTAAGTTTGTCTTTGTTAGGTTCCTCCCATTCTTCTCTCAAAATGGTTAGAGGTCCTCTCACATGTCTTCCATATAAGAGTTCGAACGGAGAATATCCTGTTGACTCCTGGGGCACCTCTCTGTATGCAAACAGCAAATAAGGTAAATCTAAGTCCCACTTGCCTTCTTCCTCCTGAGCATAGCACTTAAGCATTTTCTTTAGAGTTCCGTTGAATCTCTCTACCAGTCCATTTGCTTGTGGATGATATGGCGATGTTTTCATCTTTCGAATATGAAGCAATTTGCATAAATTTTGCTTCAAAGATGATACAAAATTACTACCTTGATCTGATAACAGTTCGTTTGGTAAACCTGTCCTTGCAAATATATCCACTAATACATTTGCGACTGTTTGTGCGTCAATAGTCTTAATTGGTATTGCTTCTGGATATTTGGTTCCATAATCACATGTCACTAATATAAATCTATTTCCTCTTTCTGTACGATTTAGTGGACCTACTATGTCTATTGCCATTCGATTAAATGGCTCTTCCATTGCTGGTATAGGTATTAATGGAGCTCTTGCAACACGCCCTTTCGGAACACTCTTCTGACAATTTGGACATGCCCTGCAATGGTGAGCTACATCTATGAAAATCCCAGGCCAAAAGCAATTGTGCAGTATCCTATTTATTGTCTTCCTAACATAAACGTGGACATGACATTGTGCAATATCCATCATTCTGTTTCTATACTTTGTTGGTACTACAATTTGTTTAATCGGATCTCGGCCTTTTGAATTGTATACTCTGTACAGTATTCTGTCATGAAATGTAAAATACGAATTCTTACCTCCAGATTCTATTTCTTCTACATTCTGGTATTGGTTCTCTTCTGCGTATGATCTGACTTTGTCTAATGATTTATCTTTCTCTTGCTCGTCTTTCAGTTCTGCTCTGTTTATAGCCAAATACTCATAGTCATCCGTGTTCTGAATATTTGTTGTTTCACTTACCTTTTGTACTTCCTTCTGCAAGATAATTTCGTCCTCTACTTTTTTTTGTATCTCTTCGTTGAAAACTCTCTTTGTTTTCATAGCTCGTGTTTCTATTCCTTGGAAGGTACTTATCTCATTTACACCGACCAAATACCCTATATTTCCTACAACTAACTCTGCAAATGGATTGTCCATTACCAATGCTTTTACATTGCCTGAAATAAATGATGTCTCTATATAAATTACAACTTATGGGCACTGACATGCTGCTCCATTTGCCAGTGTTACTACTTGATAGCATCCAGTCAGCCTACCAAAATGCTTTAATCTATCAGCTCCACATATTGTTTTACACCCAGTGTCTCTTAATATTGTCACCTTCTCTGTACCTATTTTACCCTCTGATAACATAAGCCCATCAGTAAGCTGATCTGTTTCCACTACTCCAATTACATGCTTTTGAACAGGTATTTCACTCATATAACAAGCCTTGGTAACTTTTGTTGGAGAATGTATTAACCCATTTGCCTGTTTTCCATAACTGTATGATTTGTCTTTACTATGAGTTCCATTGTTCAAATTCCCTTTTAACGGACATTTGTGCTATTAAATGGTCTTCGCTCCTACAGTGAAAACATTTGCGCTTTTCAAATGATTTATATGACGGAGTATTATAACCAAAGGCACCTGGCGGGTATTCTGCATTTTGTTGTGTGTTTTCCTTATGTTTAAACATAGGTGGTCGATATATAGGTTGCTTTGTGTCTTTCCCGCTGTGTGCTACCTGATAAGCACTTGCTAAAGTAACTAACTCTTGTACTGATTTTGGCTCTTTTTCTAGTAAGTATATTGGTAAGTCGTGCATACAATTAGTCATTAATTGATCTCTTATGATCATGTCTACTACGTTTTCGTATATGTTATTCACGAGTTCGCTTTCCTGCCAATGACTGAAGTAATTTGCTATTCGAATAGCGTATTCTTTGAACGTTTCATTTGTGTTTTGTTTTGAATACCGAAACTTAGTCCGATATTCCAATGGATTCAACCCATATCTTTCGAGAATCGCTTTTTTGATTTTATCGTAAGATTTACTCTCATCTAGAGACATACGCGAGTACGCTTCTAGTGCATTTCCAGTTAATTGGGGTATTAAACGAATAGGCCATTCAGATTTGTCCCACTTGTGTAATTTTGCTAACCGTTCGAATGAAGTTAAAAATACTTCAATGTCCTGACCTTCTGCAAACTTTGGTAATGATACCTTTGCTTTAACGACTGCGGCTTTACTTGTAGAAATATTGATTTCTTTCGACTTTAACTCTATCTCTTTAAGTCTGATCTCATGTTCTAATTGTAACATCTTTAATTGTCTATCTTTCTCTTTCTCGACAACATCGCGTTCTGCAGCTTTTTCGGCACGTTCTGCATCTCTTTCTTCACGTTCATTAACCTTATCTGCAGCTCTTTCTTCACGTCCATTAACCTCATGCCTTATTTTTTCTTCGCGGTCAATCTCTTTTAATCTCAAAGACTCCTCTTTTTCAGACCGTTCTCTTAAGTAAGCTAGACATGCCCCTACATCTCCTCCTTTTTCTATAATTTTCTCAAACCAATCTGGTACTTTTTCTGCCATTTTGCTTACTGGTACTTCAACTGTTCACATGTATTATCTCAAATTTCTATACAAGTCTGTTTGTCTCTATTGCTCTTCTAAACCGCTGCCACCATTGTGACGATATTGGAAATATCGATCGATTTGTTTATCGGAACAGTAAAGTACAAACAGACAAGTGATGTTTTTAATAAATAAATTATATTAAGTAATAATATAAAAATGAAGATAGTTAGAAAGAAAAGCTTGAAATAGACAGAAAAGAACTATCACGGAGTTTAGACAATCACTGAATACTAGAGCTTAATAATTTCAACTAGGAATTATTAAATCATATGTCAAACACTGTATAATGCAATATCCTTTCTTATGTTTAGTCCATCTATGTAATGTTTAATTGTTGTAGTTGTTACTATGCTTTATTAACAAATACAGTTCAGTTGGCTAACCACTATCTGCACGTTACATGTCGCACAATCTCTCTCTATATAACATGAATATATATATCATCATTGTCTGTACCGCTTGCAGTATAACTACACATCACTAGTATATAATATGCGTTGTATCACGGATCAAATATGCATATGGTATATCACATCACTATACAGACTATCGACTGACTACGTCAATCTATATCAACACTATATTACAATGATTCTATCAACACTCTTCTATGTATAGGATACACCACATCATTGTACAGACTATCTACTGTCTGCATCAATCTATTATATCATCACTACTCTTCCATGTACACGCTGTATCAATTGACTGCCGTCTGTATACTACATCTTATAACGTCACCCGACGATCACCCTGTAGACGACTTTATTATGACCTATATCATCACCACGAAAAAGGAGGAGACGTTCCCCAGACACCCTCAGTTCTAATACATCATATCTTCATATTGATACCATCAAGTACTCCCACTCATAGTAGCACAACATATCCCCACCAATTCTCAACACACACTCACCACCAAAATATAACACCCAATTATCTTCTCTACTTAACAATCGAAAAATCACTCAACCCTGTTCACTATTGCATGTACAAAATATGACAACTTCCTTTTAAAGGTACTCTGTCTAATATCAATTAAAGTGAATTTGTCACAGTGTACATTATGTATATGTATGGGCTTGTATTATGTGACAATAGTTAGAGTCAGGTTTGTACATAAGGTATATATATGGGCGTGAATTAAAGGACAATATATAGGTTCAGGTTTGTACATTATGTATATGCATGGGCTTGTACTACGGGACAATAGTCAGGGCCAGCTGTGTACATAAGTAATATTTATGGGCTTAACTCCAGATCAGATTTGTACATTAAATTCATGTATAGGGTTGTATGAAGGGTAATCGGCGCCAGGTTTGTACATAATGTGTATGTATGGGCTTGTATTATGGAACAATAGTCAGGGTCAGGTTTGTACATAATACGTATGGGCTTTAATTAAGAGACACTATTCAGGTTCAGGTTTCTACATAAATCGTATATACGGGCTTGTATTAAGGGAAAATATCCAAGGTCAGGTATTAGGTACATGCATGGGCTTTATTAAGGGACAATATCCAGGGTCAGGTTTCTACATTTGCTTGTATGTCTGTCTGTATATCTGTCATTGTCTTCTTCTCTGTCTGTATGTCTGTCTATCTGTCTGGCACTATGTCTGATTCTCTGTCTGTCTGACTGTCTGTCTGTCTGTCTGGCCTGTCTGTCTGGCCTGTATGTCTGGCCAGTTTGTCTGTCTGTCTATCTGTCTGTCTGTCTGTCTGGCCTGTCTGTCTGGCCTGTATGTCTGGCCTTTCTGTCTGTATGTCTGTTTGTCTGTCTGGCTATCTGTCTGGCCTATCTGGGTCTCTGTCTGGGTCTCTGTCTGGGTCTCTGTATGGGTCTCCTTCTGGGTCTCTGTCTGCCTGACTGTCTGTCTGTCTGTCTGTCAGTCTGTCTGTCTGTCTGTCTGTCTGTCTGTCTGTCTGTCTGTCTGTCTGTCTGTCTGTCTGTCTGTCTGTCTGTCTCTCTGTCTCTCTGGCTGAGTCTCTGTCTGGCTCTCTGTCAGGCCTGTTTGGCTCTCTGTTTGAGTCACTGTCTGGCTCTCTGTCTGGCCTGTCTGTCTGGCTGGCTGTATGTCTGGCTGTCTTGCTCTCTGTATGTCTGTCTGTATGTCTGTCTGTCTGTCTGTCTGTCTGTCTGTCTGTCTGGGTACCTGTCTGGCTCTCTGTTTGGCCTGTCTGGCTCTCTGTCTGTGTCTCTGTCTGGCTCTCTGTCTGTCTGTCTGTCTGTCTGGGTCTCTGTCTGGGTCTCTGTCTGGCTCTCTGTCTGGCCTGTATGTCTAGCTCTGTGTCTGCCTGTCTGTCTGTCTGTCTGTCTGTCTGTCTGTCTGTCTGGCTGGCCTGTCTGTCTGGCCTGTCTGTCTGGCCTGTCTGTCTGGCCTGTCTGTCTGGCTGTCTGGCTGTCTGGCTGTCTTGCTGTCTGCGTCTCTGTCTGCTCTCTGTCTGTCTGTCTGTAAGTCTGTTTGTCTGTCTGGGTCTCTGTCTGGCCTGTCTGTGTCTCTGTCTGTGTCTCTGTCTGAGTCTCTGTCTGGGTCTCTGTCTGCCTCATTGTCTGTCTGTCTGTCTGTCTGTCTGGGTCTCTGTCTGACTCTCTGGGTACCTGTCTGGCTATCTGTCTGGCCTGTCTGGCTCTCTGTCTGGGTCTCTGTCTCGCTTTCTGTCTGGCTTTCTGTCTGCCTGTCTGTCTGTCTGTCTGTCTGTCTGTCTGTTCGGTGTCTGTCTGGGTCTCTGTCTGGGTCTCTGTCTGGCCTGTCTGGCCTGTCTGGGTCTCTGTCTGGGTCTCTGTCTGGGTCTCTGTCTGTCTGTCTGTCTGTCTGTCTGTCTGTCTGTCTATCTTTCTGTCTGGGTCTCTGTCTGGCCTGTCTGGCCTGTCTGGGTCTCTGTCTGGATCTTTTTCTGGGTCTCTGTCTGGTCTGTCTGTCTGTCTGTCTGTCTGTCTGTCTGTCTGTCTGTCTGTCGTCTGTCTGTCTGTCTGTCTGTCTGTCTGTCTGTCTGTCTGTCTGTCTGTCTGTCTGTCTGTCTGTCTGTCTGTCTGTCTGTCTGTCCGTCTGTCCGTCTGTCTGGCTGTCTGGCTGTCTGGCTCTCTGTCTGGCTCTCTGTCTGGCTCTCTGTCTGTCTGTCTGTTTGCCTGGCCTGTCTGGGTCTGTCTGTCTGTCTGTCTGTCTGTCTGTCTATCTGTTTGGCCTGTCTGTCTGTCTGTCTGTCTGTCTGTCTGTCGTCTGTCTGTCTGTCTGTCTGTCTGTCTGTCTGTCTGTCTGTCCGTCCGTCCGTCCGTCCGTCCGTCCGTCTGTCTGTCTGTCTGTCTGTCTGTATGTCTGTCTGTCTGTCTGTCTGTCTGTCTGTCTATCTGTCTGGCCTGTCTGTCTGTCTGTCCGTCTGTCTGTCTGTCTGTCTGTCTGTCTGTCTGTCTGTCTGTCTGTCTGTCTGTTTGGCTGTCTGGCTGTCTGTTTGGCTGTCTGGCTGTCTGGCTGTCTGGCTGTCTGTTTGCCTGGCCTGTCTGGGTCTTTGTCTGGCTCTCTGTCTGTCTGTCTGTCTGTCTGGGTCTCTGTCTGGCTCTCTGTCTGACTCTCTGTCTGGCTATCTGTCTGGCTCTCTGTCTGGCTCTCTGTCTGGGTCTCTCTCTGGCTCTCTGTCTCTCTGTCTGTATGTCTGTCTGTCTTTCTGGGTATATGTCTGGCTCTCTGACTGGCCTATCTGGGTCTCTGTCTGGGTCTCTTTTTGGGTCTCTGTCTGGCCTGTCTGTCTGTCTGTCTGTCTGTCTGTCTGAGTCTCTGTCTGGCTCTCTGTCTGGCCTGTCTGACTCTATGTCTGGGTCCCTGTCTAGGTCTCTGTCTGTCTGTATATCTGGGTCTCTGTCTGGCTCTCTATCTGGCTCTCTGTCTGGCCCGTCAGTCTTGTTCTCTGTCATGCCTGTCTGTCTGTCTGTCTCTCTGTCTGTCTGACCTGTCTGTCAGGCCTGTCTGTCTGGCCTGTCTGTCTGTCTGTTTGTCTGTCTGTCTGGCTGACTGTCTGGCTGTCAGGCTGTCTGGCTGTCTGGCTGTCTGGATCTATGTCTGGGTCTATGTCTGTCTGTCTGTCTGTATGGGTCTCAGTCTGGCTCTCTGTCTGGCCTGTCTGAGTCTCTGTCTGGGTGTCTTTCTGGTCTCTGTTTGGCATGTCTGTCTGTCTGTCTGTATGTCTGTCTGTCTGTATGTCTGTCTGTCTGAGTCTATGTCTGGTACTCTGTCTGGCCTATCTGACTCTCTGTCTGGGTATCTGTCTGGGTCTCTGTCTGTCTGTATGTCTGGGTCTCTTTCTGGCTCTCTGTCTGGCTCTCTGTCTGGCCTGTCAGTCTGGCCTGTCTGTCTGGCCTGACCTTCTGTCTGTCTGTCTGTCTGTCTGACCTGTCTGTCTGGCCTGTCTGTCTGGCCTGTCTGTCTGTCTGGCCTGGCCTGTCTGGCCTGTCTGTCTGGCCTGTCTGTCTGTCTGTCTGTCTGTCTGTTTGTCTGTCTGTCTGGCTGACTGTCTGGCTGTCTGGATGTCTGCCTGTCTGGGACTCTGTCTGGCTCTCTGTCTGGCCTGTCTGACTCTCTGTCTGGGTCTCTGTCTGTCTGTATGTCTGGGTCTCTGTCTGGGTCTCTGTCTGGCTCTCTGTCTGGCCTGTCAGTCTGGTTCTCTGTCTGGCCTGTCTGTCTGTCTGTCTCTCTGTCTGTCTGACCTGTCCGTCTGGCCTGTCTGTCTGGCCTGTCTGTATGTCTGTCCGTCTGTCTGTCTGTCTGGCCTGTCTGTCTGGCCTGTCTGTCTGTCTTTCTGTCTGTTTGTCTGTCTGTCTGGCTGACTGTCTGGGTGTCTGGCTGTCTGGCTGTCTTGTTCTATGTCTGGGTCTATGTCTGTCTGTCTGGGTCTCTGTCTGGGTCTCTGTCTGGCTCTCTGTCTGGCCTGTCTGGCTCTCTGTCTGGGTCTCTGTCTGGCTCTCTGACTGTCTGTCTGTAAATCAGTCTGTCTATCTGGGTCTCTGTCTGACTCTAAGTCTGGCCTGTCTGGGTCTCTTTCTGGGTCTCTGTCTGGCCTGTCTGGCCGTCTGTATGTCTGTCTGCATGTCTGTCTGTCTGAATCTCTGTCTGGCATGTCTGTCTGTCTGTCTGGCTCTCTGTCAGGACTCTGTCAGGTCTCTGTCTGTCTGTCTGTCTGTCTGTCTCTCTGTCTGTCTGTCTGTCTGGCATGTCTGTCTGGCCTGTCTGTCTGGCCTGTCTGTCTGGCCTGTATGTCTGGCCTGTATGTCTGTCTGTCTGTATGTCTGGCCTGTATGTCTGACCTGTCTGTCTGGGCTGTCTGTCTCTCTGTCTGTCTGTCTGTCTGTCTGTCTTTTTATCTGGCTGTCTGGCTGTCTGGGTCTCTTTTTGTCTGTCTGTCTGTCTCTATGTCTGTCTGTCTGGCATGTCAGTCTTTCCTGTCTGTCTGTCTTTATGTTTGTCTGTCTGTCTGTCTGTCTGTCTGTCTGGCCTGTCTGTCTTGCCTGTCTTTCTGGCCTGTCTGTTTGGCCTGTCTGTCTGTCTGTCTGTCTGTCTGTCTGTCTTTCTATCTGGCTGTCTGGCTGTCTGGGTCTTTGTCTGTCTGTCTGTCTGTCTGTCTGGGTCTCTGTCTGGCTCCCTGTCTGGCCTGTCTGGCTCTCTGTCTGGGTCTCTGTCTGGGTTTCTGTATGGCCTGTCAGGGTTTCTTTCTTGGTAGATTTCTGGGTCTCTGTCTGGCCTGTCTGTCAGTCTGTCTGTCCGTCTGTCTGTCAGTCTGTCTGTCTGTCTGTCTGTCTGTCTGTCTGTCTGTCTGTCTGTCTGTCTGTCTGCCTGGGTCTCTGTCTGGGTCTCTGTCTGGGTTTCTGTCTGGCCTGTCAGGGTTTCTTTCTTGGTCTCTTTCTGGGTCTCTGTCTGGCCTGTCTGTCAGTCTGTCTGTCCGTCTGTATGTTTGTCTGTCTGTCTGTCTGACTGTCTGGCTGTCTGGCTGTCTGGGTATAGGTCTGGGTCTATGTCTGTATGTCTGTCTTTCTGGGTCTCTGTCTGGGTCTATGTCTGTCTGTCTGACTCTCTGTCTAGGTCTCTGTTTGTGTGTATGTCTGGGTTTCTGTCTGGCTATCTGTCTGGCTCTCTGTCTGGCCTGTCAGTCTGGTACTCTGTCTGGCCTGTCTGTCTGTCTCTCTGTCTGACCTGTCTGTCTGGCCTGTCTGTATGTCTATCTGTCTGTCTGTCCGGCCTGTCTGT